>VMDR010006323.1:0-46124 GCA_007922815.1 Macrotus californicus
TGCTTATAAGACTATCAGCTGATTTCTCCAAAGAAACCTTGCAGGTAAGAAGGGGCTAGAAAGAAGTATTTCAAGTCATTAAAGGCAAGGATCTACATCGAAGATTACTTTATCCAGCAAAGCTATCATTTAGAATGGAAGGGCAGATAAAGTGCTTCCCAGATGAGGTCAAGTTCAAGGAGTTCATCATCACCAAGCCTTTATTATATGAAATGTTAAAGGGACTTAACAAAGAAAAAGAAGATAATCAAAAATATGAAGAATAAAATAAAAACAAACTCACAACTATCAACAACTGAACCTAAAAACAAAACAAAAACGAACTTAGCAAACAACTAGAACAGGAACAGAATCACAGAAATAGAGATCATGTGGAGGGTTATCAATGGGGAGGGGGCAGGGGGAGAGTGGGGGAAAGGGTAGAGGGAATAAGAAGCATAAATGGTAGGTACAAAAATAAACAGGGGGAGGTTAAGAATTGTATAGGAAATAGAGAAGCCAAAGAACTTACAAGTACAACCCATGGACATGAACTAAAGGCAGGTAGGAGGAGGGTACAGGGCAGAAGGGAATAAACCGGGGGAAAAATGGGACAACTGTAATAGCATAATCAATAAAATATATTTTTAAAAAAGATTTAAAAAATAAATAAAATTTTTAAAGAACTGAAAGAATCATTAAAATGGTGAATTTTATGTTATGTGAGTTTTATCTCAATTAAAAAATGAGAGTTGAAACTCAAATGTCTCAAAGATTTCCTAGGCTCTAAGACCCTATGACTTAATAACAGAACTACTCTAACACACAATAGATGCACAGTAAACACTTGGTTGAGTTGAAACAAACACTGGAGTATGATTCTTTGGACAAGAGATGATACTTTCCTACATTTAGAGATATCTGGATCAGATGACATCTTCAGGGTTTTAATATAGTATAACCTACAGGGCAGAATCCCCTTTAAATGAATTCACCTCACCAGTGCTGTGCAGACAAAGGTTTAACCACCAGCTCTCCAGGGAAAAAGAAAATATCCAATATATATGTATATAAGTTTATTATAAATTTTACTGATATAAATGATGTATAGCACACAATTTACAAATAACAAAATATAATACTATTTACTGTAAATTCCATATAGCAAAGTGATTCTCACAGAATGCTTTAATTGATTTTTGCTGAACTCTTATATCTGCAGCCAAGCTACATTGCAATTGAACCATAATTTAATAAATGGAGTTGCATCCCAGTCTTCTAACTCTTCTCCCAGTAAATTTATCATCATTATTCTGATATGAAATCTATTGTTACACTATTTCTTATCCTTGTACAGGTGACATCCATTAAGCTGAAACCTCTCTCAGTTTTGGCACTCTGCATGTCAGAACTTTATTTATTCGTCCATGGTGTTAGCAATTTCTTTGATGAATTGGATTACACCGTAGTTTTTGAACACTGCAAGAAAATATTTCATCAACTTGTGTGTGTGCTATTCACAGAACAATGTCTATAGAACAACTTTTAAGTTCACTCTACATTTTCTCTCTCTATTTTAAGTCTAGACAAACAATAAAATTATAAACCAAGCCCAGAGATGTAGCATTTTCTGATTTCCATGGTGGAAATCCTCCCATCACGACTGATTTCAAGCTACCAGTGAACATCACTGAACATGGAGTTGGGAAGAAAAGCGCAGTAGCACCAGCACCACATAGTATTTCCACTATACTGATACAATAGACAGCAATCACCCAAAGAACACAGATAATAGCAAAATAATTACATAATGATGGGTTTTGAATATTTACTAGCTCTGTTTTCAATAAAATACGTTCAATTATAAGTTCATAGGACTTAATTATTAATAATGGCTGTGTTTAGCAACCAGCTTAAAATTCCAGGAAATTTAATCTTGGCTCTCATGAGCCAGTGCCAGTTGGCTTCAGCTCGCCAGGAGGTGTTACAGCATTGAGCGGCTTATTGTACTTCCTTTTAGTCCAAGATCCCAACAGACACTTGATAAATATGCACTCCTCGGGATTTCCACACTCTTCTAATGGCAAATTCTGTAGTTTGGGGTCTTTGTTCTAGAGAAGATTTTTTTCTTTGAGACTGTAAGAGGCACTATATTAAGAAAAATGGGGAGGGGTGGTGTTCTAGACTCCAAGATGTTTTGGGAAATGTTGTAGGGCTTCTCAGAGCCTATAATATACTGAGTACACATTTTGAATCTTCTAGAAAAGTATATAATATTCAGTTATTATATTTATTTAGCAGGATATGGTTTAGAAAATGTTCCTGAACCATGAAGGGACTTGTGATAACATTGCAGCTTCACCACAGCCATCTGTGCACCTCTCCCCCAGCACTTTGGAGGCCCCCAAGGCCCTACGGTGGACATCAGTACTCCACTCCTGTAGATCCCACACCACACCATGGTCCTTTGTCCTTGTCCTGCTCTGAGAGATTTGGGGGCAACCCTATGTTAATGAATATGTGGGTTACAACACTTATTATGCTCTCAGGACAGAGGTCTGGATCACACAGCTTCCTAGGTCACTGTATTTCCTTGGGGACTGCCACATCCTTATCTAGAACTCTTCTTCATCCTATTACTGTAAGGGGAGCATGTGTAGAAGAGGTAGTGGGGGAAAATGATTTACATCTTCCCATGCCATCCTAAGCCAGTTTGCTTTCAGATGTATGAGGTCTTTCTGGAAAAAGCCCAACCATTGTTAATGTAACGGAATGGCTTGTATGACATAGATGTAACCTGGCAGCCAAGGGGAGTAGACTGGAATGCTCATGCCTGACCAATGACGACTGGACCGTACTAGTCAGTAGCGGCGGTAGATGCCATTGAGTGAGCATTTGTACTGTGTGGCCATCACATTCAAAATGACTGAGCAAGTTAGAACAACGAATCTGCATCAGATTTTGCGTTAAACTTGAACATTCCTCCATGGAAACTATTCAGATTATTCAGAAGGCTGTATCTAAAGGCAACTGGTGATTGTCAGCTTCTTCATGACAATGTACCCACTCATGCATCATGTCTCATGTAGAGTTTTTTGGCAAAACCTCAAATCACTCAGGTGACTCAGCCCCCCCCCCCGCCCCCCACAGCTCAGATTTGGCACCCTGGGACTTCTGGCTTTTCCCCAAACTAAAATCACCTTTGAAAGTAAAGAGATTTCACACCATTGATGAGATTCAGGAAAATACAACGGGGCAGCTGATGGTGATTGGGAGAACTGTGTGAGGTCCCAAGGTGCCTACTTTGAAGGGGACTGAGATATCATTGTCCTTTGTACAATGTGTCTTGTATCTTGTATCTTCGTCACTAAATGTCTCTATTTTTCATATTACATGGCTGGATACCTTCTAGGCAGAACTCATATACTTTGCCATTTCCTGGCTTTGCTCTGTATCATGGTGGGAAGGGTGTCATGGCTAAAGAAGAGAGGAGGCCACCAGCCCCCAAAAGCTTCATTTCCAGTTCCCCTGTTAGCTGGCTCTCAGCTAGGTTTGGTCCTTGGTGAAAGACTGAAGGGAGGGAAGACGAAAGAAACCAAAGTGTTTATCTCTACTTCTGTTTTGGCGTGTCTCTGACAGTGGGTTCATCTTCTCCATTGTTCTCTTCTCATAGGACTATCCTTTTCTCTTGGTTCCAGCTAGGACCATGTGGTTCCCAACCCAGGATAATGGCTTCCCACCTTTGTCTGACCTAGAATTGGTAAACACTTTCTACTGTTGCTCCTCTCTGGGTGACCTTACTCTCTTTTGTTTGGCTTCTTGGCTCTTTTCATTTAGAGTTGTAGCAGGCGCTGTGGTGCTCTACCCTTATCTTCTAAGTCAGTGATTTTCAAACATTGTGCTGCGAGAATGTTTCAAACATGCAATACCTAACTGTTTAGTCAGGGGCACTGACCTCTTTGCCCTTAGATTGCCAAATTAAAAAAATGACAACAGCCAGTACAACAATAGCTGTCCAGTGTGAACGCATCAAAATTATACCTATATTTTGGGTCAGATCAACAAAAACATATTTTTTGGTGTGCCACAGAATACTAGTAATTAGTTTGTGTGTGCCATGAAATGAAAAAGGTTGGAAATCGCTGCTCTAGGCGTTTACCTTTACAAGTCAAAGGCTGTTTCCTGGAACACCTGAGACTCACTGGCTGAGTCTGGTTCTGGCCAATGGAGCACACTCAGCCTGTGTTTGGGGCAAGCGGGAGAATTATCGTTCCCAGAAGCAGCCGCAACTCAGGAGTGTTGATAGGTAATTATCCTAAGGCTGTTCCACACTGGCTCCCAAGGTTCTCTGCAGGACTGAGCACTCATCCCACACTGGGAAGATGCTTGATAACGAGCCCTTTGGGCTGGCTATCTTTTCTTGACCATCTATCTAACTTCTCTGCTTTTAAGTTTCTGGGATCACCTCCCAGCTGAACTAACTACATTTGAATACTTGCCTCTGGGCCCTCTGGGGACCCCAATCAAGAAACGTGTGTAACCTATTTCCTGCATTAAATTCTCTCTGCTTTAAATACTTGCATGATTTCTGGTTAGGTGCCAACTGATACACCTGATCTCTGTCACAGGGCCCACGCCTGCCATAGCCCACCTTTCTACCCTGCTGGAAAGGAGGAGGGGACCTGCCAGACTACTGTTCCTCAGAGCAGTCCCCAAAAGTAGGCCTGGAGCAAATAATGTAAACTGAGAATGTAACAGGGACAGAGAACCCCCCCATTATCAGCACATATGACATCATTCAATAACTCTGCAAGGCTGATGGAAGGCATTTGAATCTGGCCTGTTTTGATTTCAGATTCTTTCAGATACTATTCTGTGGTGATTCACCCTTCTAGAAGTGAAACCTTAATGCTCACCTTATTCTTTTCTTTCTCGGATTAAATAGGCCCATTCTAGCTCTCTGGTACATGGGGCACTTGCCAGAGCAGTGAGCTGCCAGGATTCTTGTGGTGGGTTGCTCACTGCTGGGTTACTCAGTGGGTGGACTACTCACGAGGGTATGGCACCAAACGCAGAGCATTGCAAGGGAATTTATATGAGATATTTCAAATCAAGCACTAAAGCAATGATCATCAGAAAAAAACTCAGGATTTTGTTGCCCTTCATTACATTTGTTTTATGGCCTAGGGCTGTGTTCATTTCTCACCCATCTGTGCATCATGTTGTATGACTGTCAGATGGACACGCAGTCCCATGTAATGATGCCCTGCGGAGCTATGTGGGACAGCAGCCCTGGGGAAACAGGCACAAGCATAATTTTGATGCTGGTGGTCTCCATAGATTTCACCCTGGTGTGGGGTCTTTAATAAACAGGGGAAGTAGAAACTAAGACATTACCAGTGACTGCATGGTACCCTGACTCCCAGGAGGTCAAAGGGAGTAGAGATCTAAACAAACAAACAAACAAACAAAAAACCAAGGTGTTTGTTTTAAAAGGAGCCTTCTGGTCAAAAGGCAGCAGGCTGAGTGAGAAGTGCCCAGGAAAATCACCTATGTGGGGAACCAGCATGGGGAGAGGCTGAAGAGAAAAGAGGGCCTTTGGCTCCTATAGCTCCTTGCCGCAGAAGGAAGAGAAAAATAACACAATTAGCATGTTTTTCTCCTTCCAGAAGCAAGCAATCTGCTGTTTGTGCAGAAAGGCCACCGGGAAGGAAGGGATAGAGCATCTGTTCTAAGAAACTGCTGTTTAAAAATTCAAGAAGTACACAAAGCAAAGAACAAATTCCCCGCACTGTAGGCTACTGGCTTGGCAACAGGGAGAACGGGAGAGGCACCTGAGGAGAAGGCCTCAGGTTGGCCCAGTCCTGCAGGGGAGCTCTGCTGGCTGTGGGGAGCCGGTGCGTCTTCCCTCCCGCGGTGGCTCTTGGCAGCGGTCCCTGGCTCTGACGTCTAGTAAGGAATACCCTTTGCAAGGAGAGAAGCGCCACTCCACCCCCTACCTCTGTGGCCAGCCTCCTCACCCTCGCTGACTGGTGCTGTCCATTTTTAGAATGAGTTACAGTGCCCACCCTTGCACCTCCTCCTCTGTTCTTTATCCAAGGGGCAGTGGTAGCTGTTTTTGACAGAAAATAAGTTGAGCCAGTGTCTCCAATGGGACGAGGTCACTCTGAACGCCCACCCCATCGCCCAGTCTGAAAGGCCTACATGTATCTAGAAGAATCAGGGACCTCATTTGAAGGTGCCAGCAAAATGGCCCACCAGCTGGGCCAAACTACCTGAGACCCTGAGAATTACACTTGGCCTCTCAACCCTCCCTCTCTTAGAGGAAGCAGTGAGCTGCAGAGCAAGGTTTCCTCATGGGGGACCTCTGGCTGCCTTTGATATTCGCACACACCACCTGAAAGGCTGCTTGTCAGAAGGCACATAGTGGGACCCACAATCTTCCAGGTGCCTTTCTGATGGCATGTGTAGTCTACCTCTATTAATTTGTGGGCCAATAGATTGTAAGGTGTGTGGACAGCAGCCATCCGTGCATTCCTTATGTGATTAGCTTAAGGCTATTTTCATAGTAGGTACTTAATTGCTATTTAACTTCGTGAATACTAACCCTCAGGTCTTAAACCAGTTACAGCAAACCAGCCTTGCAAATAAGAACAGAAAATTGGAAAAATCGTTTATCCTGTGTCCCACAGGTGTTTTTCCCCCCTACTCACCTGGGGGAAAGGATTATCTTCAAACTTATTTTTTCATAGTAAAACGGGAGTAATAATAGAACCTTCTTACAAGGATTTAATAAGGTCAGGCATGGAAAGCAGCGTGGTGTCTAATGATTGCTATTATTATTGTTGTTATTATGTTGTTATTTTAAGATGAAGCATATTTTCTCTGGGAACTCTGGGAGCAAGTTGGGAGCCCCCTGGCTCTCCCCCTGAAAGAGGAGACAGCACCCTACGAATGTGGCTGTCGCAGCAGGAACCTAGCAGCACTCACGCTGGTATTCCATTGGCCCCTGGCTGCTATCTGTCAGTGAGGAAGCATTTGCATTCCATAGCCTGTCTGCAAATCCAGTGGAATCCACAGACACGTATCTTTCCTTCTCTTATCACTATGGCCAAGTGTTGCCAATTCCTTGAAAGAGGTACTGCCTGCAGCCCTGCCTTGGGTTGGGATGGGTACTCCCATTTGCTTTTGGCTTGCTTTTTGGTCAAGACAACTCATTCTCACGTTTTAGGCAGAGGAGACTATTAGCAGATGGTAAAGATTATCAGCAAATGGTGTCCACATAGCTGCACTCTGTGAAGCTTCAGCACCCACAGCCAGCTCTGAGCTTCATGTTGTCTGCAAGAGGAGAGAGGTCAGCCTGGATGACTTTGGTTCTGTGACTCACATGACAAGAAAGGTCTTTGCTGAATTACTGCATTATTATTAATGTTGTGTCTTTTAAAATCAAGGGCTAATGTAATAACTGTCATCTGAAGAATGTTTATGTTTCCTATAAAACCCCCACAGGACACATTATTATTATTGCCGGTGTTAATCTCCTCAGTCCCAGCTTAGTAACAATATCTTACATTTGTAACGTGTTCAGCCAGGTAAGTCATGTTACAAATAAATAAATGAGGTGAGAGATCTGAAGTGATGGTGTGAGGCCGAGCTGAGCCTCACATCCTGGCGTCTTGGGTCCTCAAGCCCCATAGCCCGCCACACTGTCAGACCACACTGGCAAGCGTGCTATTCTGTGTGAAAAGTTCTCTAAGAATTAGGACCAGAAAAAAGCTTTAATCGCCTGTGACCTTGTATTAGCGGATCTTTTCTTTTGGCTTTGGTGTGACAAAACCATATCAGTCTAGGCTTTTGGATTTCAAACTCCTCCATCCCTTTGTATTTATTTTGATTTTCTATCTCTATTTTAATGGTCTGATGGTTTGTGTTTTTTTATTTTATGCCATTTTAATCCTTTTGGGAAGTAAATAGGGAATGCATTTTAAGAAAGTAAAATCAACTAGCCACTACAGTTTCACCCAACAGGAAAAAGGACCACAGAACTCTCCCTTTATTCCAGATGTTTGGTTGCTCCGCTCTGCTCTCTAGGGGAAGGTCTAGTCAGAGGAGGGTTGCCAGATAAAATACAGATCACCCAGATAAGTTTGAATTTTATATAAATAATGAATGATTTTTGTGCAAATATGTCTCAAATACTGCCTATTATTTTTTATACTAAAAAGTATTCATTGCTTATCTGGAATTCAAATTTAACTAGATGGCCTTTATTTTATCTGCTAAATCTGGTAACCCTAATTCAGAGTGGCAAAGATCCTACACATGTAACTTGCTTTTTTTGTACCCATGCAATAGCTAAGGATAAAAGCGCAAAATTAAAACAGGATGATAATAATAGTTAAAATCCCCGAAGATGAGCTGGACACAATTAAAATCAAATTTGGATCAACTGACCTTTGGAAACACTTAGGTTCACTGGCCAGAAGTTCATTGTCTGTGCCCAGAGGTACACGCTGTACTGAGGCTGGATCTGACTTAGGCCTGAGACCCTTGAAGACCAGGTGGCCCTGCCTGTGGTTTCCCAGGAGCTGTGAAGCAGCACTTGGCTGGATCAGCCTCTCCACTATGTACCAGTACGAGTTTCGGCAAGTTTTCCCAACCTTTTCTTTGGAATTTTTAAAGCACAAATTTAACTTCCACCTCCATGTAAAAGAGGCCAAATTCTTTCTCTGCCCTAGTTACTAAAATGTCTGCCAGTTACTTCTGAGATACCTGGGCGTGTTTATAGGAGCTCCCAGAGATCTCACATGCCCCACCCCATCCCCAGCCCCCTCATCATGGTCTGCAGCCCTCATTTGTGTGAGGGGCACCTGTCTGCTGCAACAGTCAGTGGGGAAAGTGGGCGTGGCTGGTGGCTCCCTCTGCCACTGAGCCCCCAAGCCAGAAACACCATGGGATGACCTCACAGTTTCTCATTTCCTGCAGCCTCACCATCCTGTTGTGCTCCAGGGGGAAATGGAGAGGGTCATCTTTCCTGAACTCTATCCCACTGCTAATATGTGGCTCCAAAGCACCTCTGCTTGGGTCCCTTTATGCCATAGAGCACTTCAGGATGATAGCTCCATCTGCCTCTTCCTGAAGTCCTCTCCCTTGGGGCCTGGCAGGGCACAGACACCTCATGTGTCTCTTCTTCCCTCCAGAGAACAGTGTTCAGAGCTTCCTCTCTATAACAATGAAGCCTCCATCCAAATCAGCTCATGAAATGGGCTGGTCTGGATTATTTTCCAGCCATTTGCTAGCCGCACTTAAACTTAAGTTCTGCAAGGATCAGGTGCTAAAGCTCTTCTTGGCATAAACCATGTCTGACAAGGGGGCACGAGATGACCTCAGAGACAATTGTGGTTGTGATCCCAATTTGCTTAAATCCGTGTTTCAAGGACATGGATACAATAGTGCCTGCCAGACACTATTTCCCCTTCTCCTTGATGCTGCTTTTTTGGGGACATGAAGTTCCAGATTTTTCAAGTTTCCCTCGACTATACCAAAAGCCAACAAGCCAAGCTGCTGCAGAAGTGACCCTGTGTCCAGAGGCAAAGTGTCCTGCTGAGTCAGAGTGTGTGCTTCCCACTGACAACACTGACAACCGGTGGCTAAAGCCAGGCCTTTGCAGGGCACTCTACAACAGTCTCTCTTGTTCCTCCTGTACCCTTCTCTCCCTGCTCTTACACAAGGGGTTGGTAATGATGTCTACAGAACACTCGAGACATTCCATCCCCATGTGCCAGAGCTGCACTTGAACTCAGCACGGGTGCTCTGGCCTGGCTTTGCCCTGCAGGTGTCTTTGTTCCTATTAAATTTTGACCAAAAAGTACTGAAAGCGATAACCACACAATACACATGTCCTTCCTAAGAAAGGTGCTTCTAATTTTCTCAGTGAAGTTTACTCAAGTGAATCTGCAGCCTCAGTAATAATACATGTGCCCCAACTACTAGGTTGGAAGGCCCTGGGGGACAGGTTCTCGCAAAAGCAGATCCTGAGGCAAGGATTTGGGTACAAGTAGTCTTTTTTAGAAAAGATCCCAAGAAGCACAGTGAGCAATTGAAGAAGTAAGGCTGGGAATGGAGAAGAGACAACAGATGGAACATTAATGACATTCCTGCTGTGGACTTGAGAACCGGGGCTCAGTTCCATTGGGAGCCTTGGACAGTCTGTAAAGAGTATACCTCACATTGTCCCACATAAGAGCAAGGACACTAAGGTATTTATTCACTCATTTCCCCCGCTGTGGGCTGAGGGACTCTCCTGTGCATGGGCCAAGCATGCCATGTTCAGAGAACACCTGGAGGCACTAAGAGGCTGGACATCTTTGGCCTGGACAGGCACTGTCTGCAGGGGACCTCCAGGATGGGTAGGCCATGAGTGGGGCACTAACAGCCTCTGCAGGAACTCTGTCTTCTTCCACTCTGCACCCTCAGCACGTGCACCCTCAGTGCCTGTACCCTTGGCACCTGTACCCTCAGCACCTGCACCCTCGGCGCCTGTACCCTCAGTGCCCACACAGTGCCTGGCCCTTTGCAGGTGTTCAATGAATTTTAGCTGGATAATCAGATGAATGAATGAAGAGGACATGTGTGCAAATGGCTCAACAAATGTTGCCCAATGGTCAAAAGTGATTTGGTGCCTTTTGAGAACAACTCAAACATCAATGACAGTGGTTAGTAGTGGTTACATCAAGATAAGCCGCTTTTAGTCTGACCAGAGTAGATGGGGAAGAACAGCAAGGCCATCAAACCCAAACCAAGAAGAGGAGTCTCCCTATAAAGTAACTTGGGAATTATAAACTAAATATAAGTTAAAAATGTTGTTAAAACCTCTTTTCCTGGATGTTTCTAGGCATAGGAGACTCAGCACCTCATTGGGCCGTCCATATCATTGTTATGTGGCTTTTTACCAGTTAGACAAGTCTTTTAATATTGAAGCAAAATTTCCCTCCCAATTGCTCATTGGTTTTCAATGGCTTCAAATTTTGGCTTCGTCACTATTAACAGTGTGGCCGTAGTTCAGTGGCTCAAGTTCTGTGTCTTATTTTCTTCACCTGTAAAACACTTATGAAAATGATGTACAGCATTGTACATAAGAGCTGGACTCTGATTTCCAATTGTCTAGGTTCAAATTCAGGCTCCACCATTTACTAGCGTGACTTAGAATGAGTTTCCTCATTTTCTCTGTGCCTTAGTTTCCTTGTCTGCAAAAGAAGAATAATTATAGTGCCTACCCCATTAGGTTATTGTGAAGCACTTGATAAGTGTTAGTTGTTATTTTATCTCTTAGAAGTGCTAAAGTTATTAAACAAGAGAATACATGTAAAGCTCATGTAGAGCTCAGTGGCTGATTTGGTTTAACAAATATCAGTCACTGTTTTTTTACTGCGGCATTATTAAAATACCTTGTCCATTGTTTCTTTGTTCTAGTCTTCCCTTTTCCGTTTTCCCTGGCATACACAGTGGAGTTCCCGTCGCCAGCCACGGTCTGACCTCGGCAAGTGCAGTGCGACCACCATCCTGCCCTCTCTATACACTGACCGTGCAACATAAAATTTCTGTGGTTCAGTAAAGTGTATCCTTCCAATTTTCTTCAGCCATTCACTTATCAATTATTATCAGAAATGGCATCAAATTTAAACATTTACAAAAAGACTAGAAAGTAAGACTGCACCCTATAGTGTCTTCTATGTCTGCAGAAACCCAGTTTTGTCTTTTGGTCAAATAGTCTCGTTATTTTTGTCCAACAACTACTGCCCCATTGGCCCAATTTCAAAACAACAGAACCTATGTTAGGAGCTGTTGGAGAGACTGCATACTAGACTGAGACTATGAATTGTGAGATTATGGGAGAGGAGGAAGGTAGCAATAAAAAGAAAAAAGAGGAAGTTTGAGACTCTGGTGAAGGGTCATGATGCGGGATGATGTAAAGGATTCAGCTTGAACAAGCTTCTCCTAGCTAATTTCTGGGCACCATCACTCATCTGACATTAGCTTTCTTTGAGTCCTAATCACCCTTAGGATTCCTTTTCTCCAGCTTTTTGATCTCTTTGAGACCCTTGGGCCTTTGGGTTTATTAGCTGCAGTCACCATCTTGTGCTCTCACCTGCACATGGCCTTAGGCATCGACCTAGCGCCCCTCCTGTGCCTGTAGTAGCTCTTTCTCCAGTTCTCTCAATGGCCTGCTTCGAATCCAAACATCCTCCTCTGTTCACTTCCTTATCGACATCCATGCTTTTAACTGCCATCCATGCTCCGGCAACCCCCAAATTGAAATCCATAGTCCTAACATCCCTCTTCTCTTTGGTATTGGCCCACACTTCTGTAATTTTTAACTAAATATTTTTATCTGGATTTCCTTTGGGCCCCAAAACTCAAAATGTCCAACATGAAATTCTTTATTTCTTCCCACTCCCAACTTCTGTACCATGCTGTGTTTCCTATTTTGGATTATTACACAACTATTCAAGCCTGCCACCTAAGAATCATTGCTGACTGCCTTTTCCACTTCAGTGAGGTCCCACTATTGTATTCATTATGTATTTCTTGCATCTGTCCCATCTTTTCCATGTTCCTTGTCATTGCCATTATTTAGACATTTTCCCACCTGGACGATTCAACAGCTTCCAAAAACTATCCCTGCTCCCTTCATCTCTCCACCTTTTCCACCTTCTAACCCCATTCTCTAATGAACATTAGAGTCCTCTCCCTAAGCGGCAGATGTTATCTTCTTTGATGTGGCATTTACAGCTCTTCATCAGCTGGACCCTCATCCAGCTATATGTTCCTGCCTAAGAATTAATATTTTATCTGCTCAAATCAATCAATTAAAAATATCTCTTGGGCACCTACATGCCTAATGTTGTGTTGGGTCTTGCAAAAAGCATAAAAGAAGTTTAGTACATGATCTTTAACTCAAAGGGCTTCAAAACAAACATGTAGAAATAATTAGTACGTAGTTAAGTGCTTAATTGTGCAGTAGTACAGACTACAAAAGCAAATGAAGTATATTTACAGGTTGGTTTTATAAGGCTCATAAACATTCACAAATATGTGTACACATATCAATTATGCATGCGTAATTCCCTGGTAAGAAATTTATAATACACTTTTGCCCTGGTAATGCTAGTTATTTACACTATGAAGGTGGAAGGAGGTCACCTCTAGCAGGCAACAAGCCTTCATTAGTCTGAGTGCTACTTCACAAAACTACTTATTTTATTGCATATTCATCCTACTCTCATTTCAGTAGGAAGGAAAATGGTCTGTGTAATTGAAACCAAAAATGGGCCATTGCTTACACTTTTAGAGGGATATAAATCAGACAGTATCAACATCAGGTCAAACAGGCAAGGTAAGGAAGAAAAAACACTCATAACTGTGTTATAAACTGCATGTTTGTTTCCCCCTAAAATTCATATTTCATAGACTAATCCCCAATGTGATGGTATTTGGAGGTGGGGTAATTAGTTCATGAGGGTGGAGCTCACAGGCATGGGATTAGTGCCCTTGGAGGAAGAGACAGGAGAGAAATGATCTCTCTCTGCCACATGAGGATATGGGAGTAAGTAACGTATCCACAAGCCAGGACGTAGGTCCTCAGTGAGCACCAGATCTGCTGGCACCTTGATCTTGGACTTCCCAGTCTCGAGAACTATGAGAAGTAAATGTTTGTTGTTTAAGCCATGGTATATGGTATTTTTGTTACAGCAACCTGAACTGCTTAAGACAAACTCTTTAGCATAACAACCTAAATCAGTGTATTTCCAGCTTCCAGAGAAGGGAATCCAGTGCAAAGCAGAGAACCTCTCAAACGATGGGACCTCTCCACAGTCTAGTACAGGTCTCTTCCATTATGAAGCCGGGGCAGGCTGGCCCATTGTGATGCTCCCATCTTGTCAAGTCCCCATGCAGAGCTCTGCAGGGAGCTGCAAGCACCCAGCTTTCTTTCTCCTGAAAATAGATGGAGTCAGCTTGCAGAAAGGAGACCAATTTAGATGAAACATGGTGCTCATTACTTTCCTTGTGAAAATTGTTCTTTGTTGAGGTATCAGAAGTTCAGGGAAGTGATATCATCTCTCCTTGTTCCTGCTCATTAACAAAGGAAACTGTGCTAAGGGATTTAAATTATGCTGGAGGGTTTTCCTGAACTTCAGTCCCAGCTCTGTTGTTGTGTGTGCCTAATAAGCCCCTTAACTTCTGGAGTCCAAGGCTCCTGATTCCTTATAAAGCCTCACTGGCAATAAACACATTTTATGTGCAAACATTTCAGGAAGTTTGGTTCCTTAAAAAACACAGGGTACCTCAGACTCCTACTGTGACCCTTTAAAGTGCCCCTGGGCTATTTATATCTGAGGGTCATAATCCCTTGGTGACTTGCCTCTGTGCTGAGTTTATTCTGGAGAGTACCTGCTCACTTATTCCAGTGCCAGCATGAGTTTTGAAAGGACCTATTGCATTAGCATAGTGTTTTTAAGTTTTGAAAATGCTTTCACACATACCATTTCAGTTAATCCTCATAACACCTCTTTGAAATAGGCAGAGCGAGTGTTATTCTTATTCATATTTTATGGGTGAGAGAATCCAGGCTCAGAGTCCAGGAGTGTTTCACTTCTTTTAAATCCTACCAACTCCCAGCCTCTCTCTCTGCTCCCCGTAAGGCTCACACTTCACATTTTCAGATCCTTCTTTATCCTCTGTGCCTTCCAGGTTAGAGCCTAACAGCTTAGGTTGGACTTCCCACTCTACCCTACAGACAAAGGTTTCTCCTGTGCCTTGTAAGTCCTAGCTTTTCTACAAGTATATATTGCCTACCTACCTTCTGTCAGGTATTCTATCCATTTTCATCCTTCTTCCCTTCCTTTTACTCTCTGTAACTATGAAAATCATCTATTTATTCAGCAAATATGCCTCAAGTTCCTACTTTTTTGCAGGGCACTATGTAGATATTTAGTAGTGAAAGTAGCCGCACAAACAGTGGGGACAGCTATTTGCATTCTTAAGTGGTGTGTCTTTTATGACTGCTCTGTATTTCTCTACATTTGAATGTTCAGTCTTGGACTGTAAATTTCACAAGAATGGACCCCTGTATTTCAAAATCCCTCCTATTTGGTGCATGAAGAGAGATGCTTCCACCGGGTATTTTTGTTTAATTCTGTGATTTCCATGGATATCAGAAGCCAGGACTGGTGGAAAGATAAAAACAAAACTAAACAGTTTCTTCACAAAGGAAATAGCTGACTAAATGGTGGCGAAGCCAAGATCATTTTAATTATTGAATGGTGTATGTTCTCTACCATCATGTCTAACACTACACAGATCCTCCTACACCCGGTTGCTGGGTTAATGGAAATTCTCTACTAAGAACCAGCAACATTTACAAACGCTCATTTGTGCATCTGCTTCACAAAGCCTGTAGTGAAGTGTAAATTCAAGACCTTCTTAATTCATTAGTCTGTAACTTATTGATTCTGAAAGCTACAGACCCTGAGCTTTGTCATCATTTTTATAAAGCATCCCTCAGGGTAGTGTTCACTGTAAAATATTGAGCTTATTAAGAGTTTTTGGGCCTCTGATTAACTTTCACAGCAAAAGCTATGTTAAGTAAATTAGGTACCAAATAAATCTAAAATGGTAGTGGAAAGTCATCAGCTAAATTAAGACACTGACAGCTCACATAACAAGATGCAGAGCAATGGTAATTAAGAAAAATAATCACCTTTGCTGTTGAGAGCCCAGATTTGACCCCCCAGTGAAGCTCCCAAGACATCTGTTTTCTAATAGACAAATCTTGCTCTTTTGTTCTGCTCTGAAGGAAGAGAGAGGCGAAGTCTCTTTCTGTATTCCAGTACTCACTACATTCCGAGAATTATGTTTAGGGAATAATTTTGCTTGAGGCAGAAGGACAGATTCACAGGATTATCCAAGATCTCTTACAGCCCTACATGTGGCAGACTCACAACTCTCTTCTCACCGCTTTCCTCTCTCGAAGAGGCAAGAAAACAAAAAATTCACCTTTCTAGACGCATTTACAGGTATGGTCATGTGACCAATGAGATGTGAGTGGGGTTACTGGATGTAGGTTCTGGGAAATCTTTTCAAAAAGGACAGATGTGACTGGCCTGACCAGCCAGTCTTTTGCTCCCTTGCTCTTCTATCTTCTTCCTGCTTGGGAGGTAACCAGGAAAACTGGCTGCAGGCACTTCTAAAGGTATAAAAAGAAGATGGGGTTTTTGGCTGCTTTCACCTACCATACTTTGGTTCTTTTATATAATCCTGGAAAATGAAGCAATGACAACAACGATAAATCCAGACCAAAAGAAAAGGAAGAAGGGAGAGTGAGAAGATGACAAAACTTAACTCTTATAGTATGTGATCTCCTAGGTCACGATCTGTTTGTCATGCCCTTCTGCACATACTTCGACTCTCCTTGAGCATTCAAGTAAGAAGACATTGGAAGGTGGAAGGGATGTTAGAGGCAATTCGAGAGGCAGGGACCCCAGCACTCCTGGATGGTAGGGAAGAGCCAGCCGAAGTTCAATCATTCGGGTCTGTTAGAGAACCAGCATGCACGGTGGCATGATGCCCCCTGGCCTCACTCAGCAGACTGTGAGCTGGGGGTTAGGGAGTGGAAAATAACAGCTGTCCACACAAATGGCCATGGCAGGGAATCTCAGGAGACTTTAGCCATCTGATTTCCACCCTGACTGATTGTTCTCATTATGTGGGGTAATTTCATTCCTTTGAAAATCACTATGAACTTTGGGCTGACAAAAAATGGCATAATCTGTCATTTAAATGTGTTGTGTGTAATGGGGAAAATATGAAAAGAGTTTGAAATCTTTTTAATAGTTCTTAACATGAACCATTTAAGGTTCAGTTACTGATTCGTGCTGCTTCAGATCAAATGAATGATGTCATTGTCCTCTTTATTCCTCTTTATAATTCAGCCCATAGGAAATAAACACTTAGTTTTCATAAGCTTCCATAGATAGGTCCTATAGTGACCTGAATAAGCCAACTGCATTTTATAGGAAATATTCTCAAGAGTATAGGAAATAGTACTGAAGTGGGGCTTAGAAGACCTGGGTTCAATTCCAGCTCTGCCACTATTTAAGTGACTGACCCTGGGTGAGTCACTTAACTTCTCCTGGGTCTGAATCACTCATCTGTAAGATAGAAAACTGGATCAGATGCTCTCTAATGCCTTCCAGCTCTAACATTCATGGTTCTATGATTTCCAGACTATCAAATTGCTTAGATTTTCCTCTGTGAGTGCCACACAAGTGAGACACTAGAGGTCACATTTAGATAACCACTCATAACACATCTGCCAGAGTCTGGTAAACATGCCCCATTTCCTTCAATAGATGGCCCTCAGCAGCTAGATGATGATTGGTCTAGTTTATCATTAAAAACACCCTTAAATGAAATTGTGTTGTTTTCCTTTCTGGCCAGCTGAGGATTCTGGGGAAAAGTGAGAAACAGATTTCTCTGACTCAGAACTTTCCCTTTAGGTTAATACTATTTTCTTTCTTTTCCACATGATCTAAAGGCAGGCCAATCATTCAGTCATGGGCACAGACGAAGTCTTTCTGAAGCTCACATTTTTTTCCTACTCCAATATTGTTTCTTGGCTGGGTAGGTAGTACCCCCAACGAAATCACTTTAAACACACCAGTACTGTCTTCATGGAAAATCATTTTTGATAGCTTTTCATTGAATGATCAGTATTTCTTCCACAACCTGCTTTCATGATCTATTTTGCTTTCAGAAGAAGTTACCTAGAGAGAGTGCTTCTTCCCCAATTTCATTGCCAGAAGGTCTCTGTAATCTTTCTTCATCATGTTCCAATTTAAGCATTCCTCTGTCTAGCCTTGGATCACATTTGCCTCATCTTAATGCTCATCTCTCAATGGGAAATTAAAGTTATTAATCATTAAGGGAAAGGATAATGTTATAAACCATTTCCATACTTAACAGCAATTATTCCTTGCATTTATATGGCTTTAAAGTTTTCAAAATGTTTTTGCATACATTGTTTTCTTTAAATATCACATGTGTTCCTTACCCCTACCCCCAACTTCTTTTCTAAGAAATAAAACCCAAGAGGGACACAGGAAAGAAGGTATAGCTGAGAATGCAGCCAGTCTAGAGAAGGGGGTGAAAACTAGTCTTGGCAACTTGGATGAAGTCCTGACTCTATTTCTTAGTAGTGTATCTTTGGGCAAGTCAGGCTCACTCTTGGATTTCCTTATCTGCAGAGTGTGGACATGAATGCCTGCCTACTCCACCCATGGGTCAGTCTAAAGTACAATGTTTGCTCCTGGGCAGAGCCACTGTGCTGGTACCCTGGGCTATGCGGACAGCCTGGAAGACAATCAGGAGGACCCTTTACTCCTAAAGAGAGCAGGAGGACATGGTTCCCCATCTCCTCTCCTTTGGGGCACAAGAAACAGTCCTCTCCTCTTCCCTCCTGCCTTCATTCACCCAGGAGCCCCTGTGCTTCCACCTTTAATCATATTGCTGCCCCAAATCCCTAAGATCTGAGGACTCTGGGTGGGAAGCTTGACTTGACTTGCAAGGTCTTTGATTTTCCCACTAATGGTCTATTTCTGCTGCCATTTAGTGGTAACTCTCCCAGGGTAGGAAGATGTTTAATTTCCTCCAATTTTTTTCTAGACTTTGAATATCCTCTTTTATAGCAAAACATGTGGAAAGCATTGGCATTGGAGTCAGAAAGCTTTATGTTTGGAACCAAGCTCTCCGGCCTACTAGTTGGGCAAGTTATTTGACCTCCCTGAACCCCAGTTTCCTGTCAATGTGAACTTGGCAGAGTTTGGAAGCTCAGGACACTGAGTGGGCCTTTTTCTGTTGTCCCAGAATTGTGGCTACACCAGAGGTGAGCGAAATAGACACTAAGCACTCAGCATTCCTAGTTCAATGAACGGCTGCTATGCTTGAGAGGAAAAGAAGGGGAACTTCCACTCCATCTGTGGGCCTGGAAGGATATAGAAGTGGATCCCTGTGTCCACATGAAGGAGCTCAAAGGATTATGTAGAGGGGAGCTTTGGGGCTGCCAAGTGGGTTACATGATGTAGTGTTCAACTCAGCAGAAGAATTGCAGAGTATGTGTAGGTCCCAAGGGAGATGCAGCTACCCCTTGGAGAAAGGGGTTCAACAACAGAGAGGCTGGCGTGAAGCTGAACACGACCCTAAGAAAACCAGGGGTCCTGTGTGTGAGTAGAACAGCCAGCAGCAGAGCCCACCAGGAGTAGGTCAGAGTTTGGTCCAGAGTCTGCAGAGTGGAAAATAAAGTTCTAAGGGAAAAAAAAGAAAAACAGTATGAAGAGCAGGCTTCACTTACTCTCATTCCAGAACTGAGAGGAAGAGTTGAGATTGGAATGAAGTTCTAACATAGGTCAGATTGAGTCTCAAATGCAGTAGTCCCCCTTATTCATGGTTTCGCTTTCTGTGGTCTCAGCTACCTGTGGTCCACTGCGGTCTGAAAATAGTAAATGGAAAATCCCGGTCTCAATTGTGCACTGTTCTGAGCAGCATGATGAAATTTTGTGCTGTCTGGCTCCATACTGCCTGGGATGTGAATCGTCCCTTTGTCCAGACTGTCCAACCTGTGTGCGCTGCCCGCCATTAGTCACTTAGCAGTCACCTCCGTTATCAGACTGGTTATCAGAGAGAGAGAAAAAGACCACATACACAATACTTTTATTGCAACATGTTGTCACGAGTATTATACTTTATTATTGTTACTGTTGTTAATCTCTTATTGTGCTTAATTTACAAATTAAACTTTATTATAGGTGTGTATGTATAGAAAACACATAATATATAGAAGACTCAGTACTATTTGTGGTTTCAGGCATCCACTGGGGGTCTTGGAAGGTGTCCCGCATGGATAAGGGGTGATTATTCAATCAAAATGAGATGGTTCCAATAACCTCAAGTGATAAGAGTGTTACAGAAGCTGCCCTAAAATTATTTCCGGACCAGCTACCTGATGGGAAAGGAGGGTGTCAAGTGAGCCTATTTAGGAGTGAGGAGAAAAATCTAAAAATATTACATGTTTATACCCCATTTAACTTCTCAGTAATCCAGTTATATCAGTGATTGGTAGTTTGTTGTTTTGGTGGCTATTAAATTGTTCCTAGCTGCTGCTTTCCCCACCATTGAGATTCTATTTTTAAACTATGTTTTCACTATTGCCTTTCTATTTGGTTATCCTACAACTCTCTCTGCTCTTTTTTTCAAAA
Source organism: Macrotus californicus (assembly GCA_007922815.1). NCBI lineage: Eukaryota > Metazoa > Chordata > Mammalia > Chiroptera > Phyllostomidae > Macrotus > Macrotus californicus. The sequence continues at coordinate 20,292 of VMDR010006323.1, forward strand.
TGTCCTATTTTGACTTATGCATTCTATTTCTACCTCATCTTGATCAATATTTTAAACATATTTGTTTTAAAATTACTTTCAGATTACCCTAATATTTGTAGTTCTTTGGGTATAATTTCTCTTACTTTTGCACCAGGTGATCATCTCTGAGCAAATTGCATTTCCTTATTTGCTTTTGGCGCATCTGCAGTGGCAATGGTTTTCTTCGGGTGTCCTGTGCAGACTTGGGCTGTAGGGGCAGCCCTGCAGCTCAGTTTTGAGCTCACCTCTGATAGGATCCTAAGAGGTTTGCTAATTTCTCAACTCCATTTCTCTCTCTCTCTCTACCTCTCCGTCTCTCTCCCACAAAATCTGGCCACCCAGCTGCATGCAGAGCAGTGTGGGGGTTCTGATTTTTCAAGGCTGACTCTTCTACCAATAACAGGGATTGGCCCTTGTTTCCAAGCCAAGTCCTTGAACTACAGACAAAGATTTCCCCAATTCCCAGCTTTCTCCAGGGAGTCAATTCAATTTCCCCCAGTTGTGCAGGGACTGTGACCTCTGCTTTTGTCTGCCTTTCCCACACAGCCCAGTCTGTACACTGTAAGAAAACCTGACGTCAGCTTTGCTTACTCCTCAGGCCACAAAACCCCAATTCCACTCAGCACCGAGGGGCCCCTCTTCATTTCTGGCACCAAAAGCTTTCTCTTGTTTTTGAACTTGACAAATATTGTTAAAATATTTACCCAAGCTGCCCTGGTTGGTATGACTCAGTGGATTGAGCACTGGCCTGTGCACCAAAAGGTCTCCAGTTCAATTCCTGGTCAGGGCACATGCCTGGGTTGTAGGCCAGGTCTCTGGTTGGGGGTGTGCAAGAGGCAACCAATGGATGGATCTCTTACTCATCAATGTATCTCTTCCACTCTTTCAGCCTCCTTTCCCCTCTCTCTAAAAATAAATAAATAAATCTTTTAAAAAATATTTACCTAATATTTCTGTGTATTTGCCAGGGAGCTGAATCCACAGAATATTTTCTCTGTTTCACATTTATCTAGTTGGGGATATGAACAAGCTTGGGAAGAACTTTTGTCTATAGATTTTAGGGATCTGGTGGTTTTCGAGGGAATTAGAGCAGAGATTACCAGCAGTAGTGATCTCATATATTCTCGAATGGGTTTGAAATTAGTCTTGATGTATTTATTGTTGTGTTCTATAAGTTTCTGAGGGAATCTGAAAGGGTAGAAAGACAAGAAGTTAGAAGCTGTTTTCAGCATTGGATCTGGGAACATGTAACCTAATTCTAAGGGTAATGGGCTAGTATCTTCTTGATTTGGGGAGCTATTTCAGTTTTTCAGCTGCTGGAAAAGAAACCCACAGTCCGAAGAAATATGTACCCACTTTACCCTAGTCTGGAATAATCAAAAAGAAAACTAACAGAAGTGCTTTTGGGTATGTATCTCAGGGCTTCATTTTTCTGTTTTAATCCACGAAAGAGTTTCTCAACCTCAGCGCTGTTGACATTTGGCCCAGATAATTCTTTGTTGTGGTGAACTGTTCTCTGAGTTGTAGGCTCTTGAACAGCTTCTCTGGCCTCCCTCCACCAGACGCCAGTAGCAACCCCCAACCTCAGTGGTAACAACCAAAAAATGTCTCCAGAAGTTGCCAGATGTCCCCGTGTGTGCATGGGGCGGGGGGATCCACTCTCCCTTCACTGAGAATCTCTGATCTTTGAGAACAAGGGATTGTCAGCCTTATCTAATTGGATCAATCAGTCATTTGACAAGGTGTGCTGAGAGCTTTCCAGATAGCAGGCCCTGGCCCTCAAAGTGAATACCTCATACAAGTGGAATCTTACAGAATGTCTTTTGGTGACTAGCTTATTCCCTTAGCATAATGTGTTCAAGGTTCATTTATATTCTAGCATGCATCAGAATTTCCTTCCTTTTAAAGACTGAATAATATATTCCATTGTACATACATACCACATTTTGCTTATCCATTCATCCATTGACGAGCACATGAGTAGCTTCCACATTTTTGCTGTCGTGAATGACTCCTGTGAGCATGAGTGTGCAAATACTTCTTCAAGACTTTGCTTTCAATTCTTTTGGGTATATACACAGAAGTGGGATTGCTGGATCAAATGATAATTCTATTTTAAATTGTCTGAGGAAACACCATACTGTTTTTCACAGGGATTGTACCTTTTTATATTCCTAAAAATGGTGCACAAGGGTTCCAATCTTCACCAACACTTGTTATTTTCTGTTTTATTTTATTTTTTATAGTAGTCATCCTAATGGATGTGAGGTGGTATACCTTGCAATATGGATTTTGGACTTGCCATAACTCTGTGAGACAATTCTTTAAAGTAAATCTCTCGACAGGTGTATATATAGATATAAATACAGATATAGATATAGATGATATATGGACATATCCTATTGGCTATGCTTCTCTGGAGAACCCTGGCTGATACAGCTCCCCACAAAGGCTCTCTCTGTACAGTAGTCAGAGGGAGCTCCTGCAAATGAAAATCAGCTTGCCACTCCTGTGATCAGAGAAACACCCCAGTAGCCTCCCATTTCAAACAGCACAAAAGCCAAGTACTTACACGGCCTGGGAGGCCCTAGGTGCTCTGACCGGCATATTCCTTTTCTAATGATGTTTCCTTCTATTCTCCCTTTGAAGCTGGTTCATGTTAAAGAGTGTTGTTGTAATGAAGAGTGGCTTATGTTGTGGACTTACATGGACAATACAAAGACAGGAAACAGATGACCTGTCAGAGGCCTAATGGGAGTCAGATTCAGTCAGTTTCTCACTCAAGGATCAAGACCACTCTTTCGGTCTCTCAAGGGTTCACAGCCTCTCTTTGTTCTTCTCTCCACCCTACCCCATGTCTATTTTCTTATCTTCTGTCCTCCTCTGCTTGCTCATATTGCCTCCAAGTGGCTGACTCATGCCCTAAGTCACCCAGACATTCAGCAAGAATTAAATAAATGCCTATTTATGACAGGCCCTGTGGATAAAGCTGTGAGGAAAGCCAACAAAAATGTCTTTCTAAAGCTTATATTAGAGCGTGTGTCATGGGGTGGAGGGTTGTGGGTAGAGGGGAGATATAAAAATAAAGAAGGTGAATGTGCATAGTATATATTATGTCACATGGTCAAAAGTGCTTTAAGAAAATAAAACTGGGAAGAATAGAGGGGCATGATACTATACAAGGTGGTAAGGGAAGGGCTCAGGGCTCACTGAGATGACTCTAAGAAAATCTGCCAGAAGGAAAGGAAAGGCAAAGAGAATAGGGTGGCTGGGGAGAGTAGGGGTGAGGTCAGGTTGTTGTGGGACAGAGAACAGGTTAGGAAGGTTTCTGCAGACCAGGAAGGTCTTGGCTTTTACTTTTGGTTAGTTGGGGCATTAGTGGAGGGTTTTGAGCAGAGGAATTCTGTGATCTAATTCACATGGTAACAGGATCACCCAGACCACAGGCGAACAAGGACAGAAGAAGGTAGTCTGCCTAAAAGGTGACTTCAATAATCTATAAGAGTGGTAGGGCAGCCTGGACAGTGTAGAGGCAGAGAGAACCTCGTACTACTCTAGCATGGTTAGGGAATAGATTCTTTGTAAAGGGTTTATGGAATGGAGGGGCAGAGACCGAAACTTGATCAAAACATGATTAACAGTCCTGACTGGTGTGGCTCAGTGGGTTGGGCGTCATCTGGCAAACTGGGAGGTCGCTGGTTCGGTTCCCACTCAGGTGGGTGTGCAAAAGGCAATCAATTGATATTTCCCTTGCGTTTCGATGATTCTCTCCCTCTCTTTCTAAAAATCCCTTCCTCTCTTTATAAAAATAAATAAAATCTTCAAAAACAATGATTAACGTTCTCTTTGAATTATCCCACAGATGGTTGCCACACCATCTGTGAGCAGATAATCACCAAATTCAATCACTAAAGCATCATTCATCACCTACCTTGCCCTCTCCTTGGGTTATTGGATAGCACTTGTTCTAAATGGAGGAACTAAATTTTAACAAATTTTGTTCAGTGAATTATTTAATTAGAAAAGAGCTTTTGCATATCTCATAGGCTTTTGTCTCTATTCTGAACTCAGTCAGTGACTCCTTCCAGGAGACCTATAGTCATCCTGTTGATATTAAACAGATCACAATCGCCCTGGCGGATACCAGAGAAAGATTATACTATAAGGTATTAACCTCTCACAGACCTCACCAGTTATCTAGTTGATGCAAAGTGCCTTGAGGTAATTTGAAAACTTTTTTCCATGTTATCTTAGGAAGATAAATGAAATGAACTGAAATACTGGAAAATTTATTAAGATAGTTTTGGGATTCTTCAAAGTGGAAAAGTAAGATAACCTCCAAGAATTTCACTTTGGAGGGTTCATTCATAGCCCTGGCCTCTTCCTTTTGTGTACAATGGGCCTGAAGGGACAGAGGGAGGACGAAGCTCCTCCTGGTAACACATTACCTTTGTGCCTCTTAAATGGTGAGAGTAAAGCTGCTTCTGTTCAGGGCCTATAAAGAACAGAAGGAATCAGGCCTGGCCCCGACTCCAGACATCCCAAAAGACATACCTGATTCTCAAAGTCACCCCCAACATGCCACAGACTTTGGCGTTTTGGAGGCATGGGAAAAAGGCCTGAAAAAGAGCTTGGGAACCAAGTTAGATCGAGGTTCATCATTCCTTGGCACAGATCAATGATGGGCAGCATATGGGGAGGAAACGGCCCATCTGTCCTTTCCGTGGTACCCATGGTCCCATGTAGAATGAAAGATCAGAAAGTTGCCTCCATATCGCTCCTTCTCAGACATGTGAATATTCACATTTGGTGCCTAAAAGGCCATGGCAATTTTTCTTTGGCTTTGTTCTATTCATCTCTAGAAACGTAAGTTGAAAGAATACACAGTCCCATAGGAATCCATGAAGCCATAGTCATTTTGAATGAAATAGAATATAGGTTGTAAAGATATATAACTTGACTGGACTGAATCTTGAGCAAAAAAAACTGTTGCTCACTCCAGGACAAAAGGCCCTGAAGATGAGTAGGGAGATTCAGAACGCCCCAGGGCCGACATGGAACAAAATGCTGCCTTCCCCCGTCTCTGGAACCCACTGTGGCAAAGAGGCTACCCAGGCCTAGCTCTGGTCTAATTGGAGGGCTGGGTGGGATACCAGTTCATCCTCATTGGCAGCTTGTGTACAGTGTATATAAAATCACTGTTAGCTGAACTGAAGGGACTTGGCCATGGGACATGGCCTGCACAAAGAAATGCCAAACCGAAAGGCTAAGAGGACTGTGAAAGGGGTATTGGAAGCCACTGGGGCAATTTCTATGGCAGCTCACTGGTTTGGGTGAGAAGGACAGAAAGTGGGAGGAGGAAATCCAGCCTGGGTTCAAGCACTAGCTTCAAACCCAGCTTTTCCTATTGAGTTGAATAGCCAGGCTGAGTGTGTGAGGTAGAAGAGAGAAGCTTGACTTTCTCCCAAGTGGCCTGCAGTGGGCTAGGAGACGATGGATTTTGTGACCACAGTAAGTATCTAGGATGCTCTGGAACTGATAATAAGGCTTGAAATCAAATTGTTCATGCATCGCCCCCAAGAAGGCGAGATTTGCTGTCCCTAAAGACACAGGCTAATGATCTCTTTTGTTGTGGGGCTATATCTGAATGTCCCAAGGTGGCTGTGGTTCCGGAGGCTTGAGAGCCCTTTCTGGCATTGTTTTAGGGTTGGAATCTCAGGGCTAGAGCCAGACGAGTGCATTTGGACAAGTTCAGCCAGCAGACCTGAGGCATATGTGGGAGCAAACTGGGAGTGTCCAAAAGATAGAGGAGGCAAGAGCAAAAAAATGTGAACAGGCAGGTGGAATGGGACAGCAGGCTGAGGGTGCTGCAGGCACCCTAAGTGGGCAGGCAGTCTGATTAAAAACTAGGGACCAAACAGGCAGTGGGTGCTTAATCCTCACCTGGTAGGGTGAGCTATTCAGGAGAAGCTTTACCAGTGTCAGTGTCTCTTTACCCTCCCCTCAGGAAAGAGAGGCCCCATCGTTTCTAAAGTCCAAGAAGCCCTTACATTATGTGCCCAAAGGACACCCCTCCCCACTCCACACACAGGCACACACAACTCTGGGAGGACAGGTAAAAGAGCTTCCATGTTTTCAGCCCCTTGAGGAAGTTTAAACTGGGTAGTCCTTCATGGGGAGTGAGGGTGTTCAAGGGTGATAGAGGGTCGGTCTTGAGTCAGGGCCCTAAAAGGTATTGCTGGGGGAGTTCCCTGACACTGGGAAGATGGAGGAGGAGCAGATGGGGGGCTGCAGCATGAGAAAATGAACTGGATTTGCACTTGATCATCAGACCCACCCTTCTTCTCTTGGGGACACATTCACTTTCCACTGCACACAAACTCTTTCTCTGACTTCTCACCGAGGATTCAAGTTCCTCCGTTCAGAACTTGGTGAAATAACCATGATCTCAGGAACACAGAGGCTTACAACCATCTTCACGAACCATCCCTTTGTCTGGACTGCAAGCTCTACTTGTGCATCTAAGCGTCAAGACCCAAGAACCTTTTTCAAGAGTAGCCGTCTTTTGGAATTAAGCCTCTTTGCACAGTTATCTTTAAAACTGAAGACAGATTCCAGCATGGAAATAAAAGATAGGCCCAGTAAAGCCAAATTCTCACTGGTCAGCACTTTCAAAAGTTCTCTTCCTCTTTTTCCCTTTGCAGTATAAACCTGTGTTTACATAGCATCCAGAAGTATTCTGCATTAAATGATGGATTAAGTTTGTTTTCAGCAATAATGCAAGTGTCTGAAAGTCTTCGGACTCTCAAACAACTAGCTTCTTTCTTTCTGCTATTCATATATGGAAAAGAAAATTTTATTTGATGCTGTTTTGAGTCCTCACCATAAAAACCTGTCATCTCAGTTGATTGACTGAAGTCAAAAACTAAATGGTTTGTTGATTTCCAAAATAAGATTTCTGCTCTGGGTTCCCAATGTTCATATATGATCACATGCCTTGTTATGAAATTAAACTCAAAAAGAAAGTTCCTGCCCTGACCAGTGTGCCTCAGTAGGTGGGGCATCATTCCACAAAGCAAAAGGCCATGGGTTCCATTCCTGGTCAGTGTACGTGCCTGGGTTGTGGGTTCAGTGCCTGGTTGGGGCACGTTCAAGAGGCAATCAGTCAATGTTTCTGTCTTACATCGATGTTTCTTTCCCTCTTTTTCTACCCCCTTCTCCTGTCTAAAAATAAGTAAATATTTTTTAAAAGAAATAGTTAAGTAGTTATCTATAGCTAAACATTTCATATTTTATACATTTATATTATTTAAAACAATCAATTATAATTTTTTATATTGCTGTGTTCCTGAATATTAGAACTCCATGGAACTTGAAATTCACAATTTTTGAATTTCACATTATCCTGAACAAGTTGACCATATGATCCAGTTATATGTGAAAGCTGGCCAGAAAACCCAAGGTCGCCACTCCTCCCCCTGTTGTCTTGGACCAGCGGCAGGTGTCATGTTGGTTTTCACTCATGAGCATCAAGTACTGAGGAGAACCCTTCAGTTGTCTTTGTACTCAGCTGGTTGCCAGGGCTTCTACTTTAATTGGAGCTCCATCATTGCCCACTCTGTGAGCCAGCTTTCTTTCTCATTGCTCCTTCTTTTGGGGGGGGGTATCTTCCTCATATGAAGACTTTACTTTAGCTCCACTATTTCTTACTATGTGTTTAACTATTTCTGAAGCTTTGTTACAACTTCCCACTGCAGCTTCCAAGGTCATTTGTAATCTGTGCGAGAGATTCTTACCTTTCTACTCCAGTGCCGGAGTAAAGGCAAGACTGTGATTCACTTTATATTGGCCTTTCTCAAACCCTTTTCCCCACAACACCAGTTCCTCTAAAAGTTAACATGTGTCAGGAAGCAAGGCTCTATGGTTACTACGGTTTGCACAGCGGTGGTGACTACTACGCACATTAGCATTTCAAAGGCTCCAAGAAGTCCTACAATAAAGAAACTCGCTTAATTTGGCTTAACCCAGCATTTCTGAAATTTATTTGCCACAAACCCTCACAGACCCCTCTACCCACCACAACTTTCATGAAGTACAATTTGGGCCATGAATATTCATTAATCTTGGATGGGGCAGACAGTCATAATCCAGATAACATAGATGAAGACGTATTTAGAGACTGAGATAATTATGACCCCAACTTCAGCTGAGGGTTGAAGACTATTTTCCCAAGGATGTCACTCTTTTTGCTGAGACCTGAAAGGTGAAGGAGACGGCTACCTGCTGGTGGGGCTGGAGTGGGGTGAGGAGCCTTCCCTAGGCCGTGCACTCCCTCCTTCTGTCTCAGTGGACTGGCTTCTAGGCCTGTTTGTAAGACAAGAATTCAGAAAAGATTTTATTTTCTGACATATGACCATCCTTTTTAATTTCTGGTAACATTGAGATTTCCTTAGAGAGAGGAAAGGAAGGAACAGAGAAACCATTAAAGCTTTTTGGGTAAACAAAACCCTCATAGGATTAGGAGACAGCTGGGATGTGGGAGGTGGTAGCTGGAGGCAGTGAGGAGGGAAATGCCAAAGATAACACCCATTTTTATAACAAGACTTGGTTATTTTTACAAATAATTGCACAGATTGTTCAACTGTGGTCTATGAAACATAGACTGTCACTCGTCAGTAGTTAAAGGATATTGTAGAGTACAAAGTTTAGCATATTTCCCATCATACATTGTTAATTGAATGCTGAAATTATCTACCTTCACCCATGAATGGACTAAACTTGGTGTTTAAAGGATTGAGGCCAGGTGCAGGAGGCATTCACAACTAGGGAGCGATTATGGGTTTATTTAAAGACCATAAAGTTGAGGATTTTTTCTTTGATTTTTTAGAAAAGGTTTTCAGGGAAGATAATCTGAATATTCTTCTCCCTCTGGCAGAAAATACAGCTTAGAGAAATCTGATATTCACCGTCTTCTAGACTCCCCTAAATATAATACAGTACAGTAAGCCAAACCTTACTGCATCATTAAACAGATGGTGGCGGCTTGTTAGGCGTGGCATGGAGTTTGATGATCGACCAACAGAGCATTATTGATAAATGATTTACTTTAGCAGGCACCTCCTGGTCTGTGAGGTCAGATAGTCTGAAATGTAGGAATCTAGCAGAGAGAGCCAGAGAGAGAGAGAGAGGGAGGGAGGGAGGGAGGGAGGGAGAGAGAGAGATAGAGAGATCAGCATGCATGCAAGAGAAAGTACACAAAATACTTACTTAGACTTGGGTGTGTAAGTAAAATGGATTATCATGAAAGGATAGGGTCTCCAAGGGTTGAAGTTCAAAGGAGGGGCAAAAGACCAAAAGCACTAGAAAGAGACTGGATAACTCTTAAACACTGGAAGCCTGTGGAGCAACATGAGATTTCAACCTGCCTTAATGGTGTACACTCAGTGCCATAGAATTTCTCATCTCTTAGCAAATCCAGCTCTACTATACTGACCCTGAAGGTTCAGGGAGCAGAATCAGAACAGTGTAAAGGGGTGTAGTGCCGGAGGCAGCCCTTAGCCATTAACTCTTCCAGCCCCATTTTGATCTGTGGGTTGGTGGCATTGTAAAGTTAAGTCATGACTGTGAGCAGTGAAAACATGAAGTGGGAATCCTTCTCATGGGCTTGCTCTGGGGGAAACCAATGTCACTAGTTTGCAGCTGAAGTTCAGAGAATTACTCTGTGACTTAACTATCAATTACAATGTGTTCTTCAGAGTGTAGTTTCTGGAATCAAATGGACTGAACTTTGAGTCCTGACTCAGCCACTTACTAAACACTGTATCAGTCAGGGTCTGTTCAGTAAAACAGAGCCAGTTCATAGATGCCAGCTACTAGATGAAACCTAATGCAGGGAACTAATTACAAATGGAATGAAAGGGCTACAAGGCTGAACAGGAGACAGTGAGACCACCACCAAAGATTATAAAAAAGGAAGTTGTTTTCACCTCTAGCCTAGAGGGTGAAAAGGAGGATGAGAATTCCTGGTGGGAGCTGGGAACACGGAAGAAAGTCACTCTAGTGGGATCTGGGACATGAAGAAGAGACAGTTATTGCCAGAGATATCAAGCACAGAGAGAAAAAATCTCTTGGCTTCTCCCTTTATCCTGCTATTTAATTTCCTGCCAATGAACCTCGTGGTGAGTCAGAAGCCAGTTGGCAAGGGAGTCTGGGAAATATAGTTTGCACAGCCAACACTGGAGAAGAAGCCTGGGAAATAGATGTGAGAGCAAATAAGCAAATGACCAGCCCAGTAGTTATATAATTCAGTTTCTTAATGCTGTGTAGCCTCAGTTTCCCCAGTTGTAAAGTGGGAAGATTACTCCTACCTCTTAGAGTTGTCAGGAAGTTAACATATGTGTTAACATATGTTTCAGTTGGGTTTTCTTGGTTGTAAGAACAGTCTCATTCAAAGAACCTTAAATAATTGGAATGGAGGAAGGGAGACAATTATAAAGATCACAGTGAGGCCAAGGAACTAGAGGTCCAAGCCCAAGACAAAGCTTAATAGTAACCCATGAGGAGTCAAACCAGCAGCCTCTGGGAGGAAGGGCAGGAATGACCGCAGAGCTGGGTCTCCTGGAAGCTGAAATCAGAAAGACCTTCACCAACTCTGGATCTCAGTGGTCGGCATTGTAGACTTTCACTTTTCTACGTTAATGTCAATCAAAATTTCTCTGTGGGTCTGGTTTCCTCTTTTAGCTGTCAGGCAGTATCTTTACCCTCCACTCCAAAGCTTATACATTTTGTGGTCTCAGAGTTTCTGCTTCCTCACGACTCTCTTGACGGTGATTCATCAGAAACCTTTGCCCCTCTGTGCCACAGGATCTTTCAGCTTCAGTTTTTACTGAAAATTGTCTACTTCTCGACACATTTCCTGATATAATTTCATTGAAACAAGAATCAGTTGGGGACAGTTCTTAAACTTGGTAGAACTTTTTATACCAGGCCCCTCATAGGAGCCCTATTGCTTGGATGTCTTGGTCCTTGGTCCAGTGAGCAGTTTTGGAGGGAGTAGGGCAGAGCGATATGGTTCAAAAAGTGGCTTTGCAGCACTGTCCCTTTAGAAGGGGCTGTGGGTAAGTAATAGCCTGAGGTCTCACTTCTATCCCCACCTTCTCTGGGGTACTTTGGTTCCCATAGTCCCACAGGAGTTGGAACTCCTGGCCACCTCTGTTTACTTACAGTTCAGAGCCCAGTGGGTCCCACTTTCCATTCTTTCCTCTTCCTATTCTAGTACATAGAGATATTTATCTTGTTTTGAACATGGCCATGCTTTTTGATTTTCTTTTTTCTGTCTCACAAATCACAGCAATCCTTTGGGAGCAAATTAAGCCTCAGATTTTGAACTTGCAACACCATCTTGACTAGAATTCATGCCAATGATTTCTAAAATTTATGACCAGTACAGAGCTGGAAGTTATCAAAATTAAGTTTTTATGAGAAACTCTTTTAATAAGAATGAAAGACCAAGTGGAGACAAAGAGGAAAGAGTTGAAGATAATCTAGCTCACAGATTGAGAGAACATGAAGATGCTGATGTCACTGAAGGCAAACGAAAAATTAGAGTGTTGTGAGGAATATTACTTCAGGCACAGGCAGTTTTGGAGACTGGGATAAATATGGACTCCTTATCTAAAAATCAATAACCTTCTCACAAAAACAAACCAGAAACAGAAATCCATAGACAACGAAATCAATATAAAGTGGACGAGTGGATATGTGGAGCGATGAAGAGAAAATGAGCTCAAAGACAATTTTAGAATTGAGATGAGGGTGAGACGTTTTGTCTTAAAATCATAAAATCCTATTCACATCTCCCTACCATACACTGGCCAAAACTCCCAAAGCAACCACCACCACCAAAAAATATCAAGAACAGCTGTGGTGGGGATGTGTGTGGAGGGATCGAGCGAAAAAGAAAAAGAACTCATGGACACAGACAACAGTGTGGTGATGTGGGGGGGAGGGCAGCAGGTGGGGGTGGACAAAGGTGTGGAGGGAATAAATAGTAACAGAAAAAATACAATAAAAAATAAACTATTAGAGAATAAACCAGGATAAGAAAAATATGGAACCATGTGAAAAAATCAACTGTACATGGGATTTATTGCTAAGTAAATAGAGTTTCTACAGAGAAAAGGATCACAGCAGTGGATTTCTCAGCACATCTCAGTTTCTGCAGTGGAGGTGGACAGAAAGGAGGGAGAGGCAGGCCTCACCCATTCAGTTCAGTCCCGCCACTTCAGGGTCTCTGTGGGTCCAGAGCAGTGCCCCACGCTGGCTGGGAATGAGGACACGGTCTTCCCTCACCTTCCCCATGGCCAGTCAGGACTTACACCTATTGCTTTCTCCACTGAAGTGTTGGGAGCCCTCTCTCTTTCTGGAGTGGGGGATAGGGCAAAGAGAAATGAGAAAGGTCTGGCCTTGGCAGTCTTAGGGAGGCAAAAACAAAGTTTTCTGAGGATCAGCATGTACACTGTGGGGCTTTCCCTAGCCCTGTTTCCACAGCTTGTCAGACTTACGGAGTGAACCCAGATTGATTAAGGAGTGAAGTAACTGTCTTCGGGGATTGGCAACTTCCCTCATTGGAAATGTTCTGGCTGGACTTGCTGACTGGAGAAAGGAGGCTCATTTAGTGCTGCCAGAAAAGAAAGGTCTTGGCTGACATCTGTGGGGTTGTTCTTGTCTTCAAACCAGACAGAATATTGACTAGCTGCCTCCTGAACGACTGTCCTGGGGCTGGAAAGTAGGTCGGGCCCCGGTGAGTCGGAAGAGACAAGTCAAAGTGAGTTGAACTGAACATAGAGGAGTAGGAAGCTAGCTGGAGAGTCAAGAGACCTGGGACCCCTTCAGGGTCCTGAGACCCTCTCACAATGGCCTAGAATTCTCTTTCCTCTTCAACAAAAGGGAGGGTTGGACAACATTATTTTCAAAGTCTTTCCAACTCTAATACTCAATCACATAGGTGGGGTGGGGGATGGGAACCCACAGGGCATAGAGTGGTTCAGTTGGAAGCCACAGGGACAATTTAAGTTTAAACATCAAAATGGAAAAAAAAAATGGTAAAGAGAAGAAAGCACCTGATTTCTCTCCTCTCAGAAAGATGAGGAGATTTTAGGTCTGATCTCATCGAAGTTTTTTCTTTTTTCTCTCACTTAAAAAAAATAAAAATCACACTCTATTTTACTCATAATCCTTTTCAGTGACTTTAATACTTTACCAACCTCTATGTAGTTATTGATTTTTGCATTTAAGTTGGGAGATCTTCATTTAATGATCTTAAAAGTGTAGGTAAGAAGCTCGCTAATTGCCACATTGGGATGTTACCAAAGTTGTGTCTAAATTTTTTGTTGCTTCACTATTTCAGATATCCCCCACCCCATCCCCTCACCTCTTATTCCAAATAGAAGAGTCCAGAGGAAATGCCTTTTTAGATTCAAGATGTTCAATTCATTCACTATTTATTCAATATCTGTTGAGAGCTAGCACCGAGATACTGGTAACAAAGGAGGGAAACAGAAGTGATCCCTGTCTTCGTAATGCCCACAGATACGTGTGTGTGTGGAGGGGACGCAGCCTGGAAACAGGAGATCAGGAGTTTAGTTAGGTATCTGTGTACTGTGGCGAGAGCTGTGAAGCAGACAAATGCTGGGACATGGGAACAGGCAGGTAACGTGCCCCACTGTGTTGGGAAGGGGTGAGGGGAGCTCTTCTGAGTGAGCAGTCAGGGAAGGTCCCTTGGCAGAGATGACATTTCCTCTGAAACTTGATGAGGGGAAGCAGCTCTGCCAGGAGTGCAGACCTGACTTTAGGCAGAGGAAAAGTGCTGTGGCCTCTGGTGGGTGAGGATGACTAATGGGAGGGATTGCAGGGTCCCCAGAGCAACTGGAAAGATGGATGTACATTCTCTTCTCTACGTACTAACATGTGTGGAATTTTCACTTTTAAGATTTAATTTAGCTGTTGAGAACAACTTTCTCGGTTTATATATATGAAACATAGCAAAGGCTCCTTGAGACGCGTCTGGAGCAGCTCAGCAGGACCTTCCTCAGCATGGGACCCCGGAGGAGTGGGCCTGGTGTGCTGTCTCTTTCAGCGTGAACACCAACCAAATTTGGGACTGGAAAAATCTCCACTTGAAAAAAATCTTTCCATTAACAGGAGCCCAGAGAATGGGAAGTGTATTCAAATGATAACAGTTAATCTTTATTGAACCTAATCCATGCCGGACTCTTTCAAATTGTTTTACATGTTTATTTTAAGACTGCTTCATTTCTGTGAGGTGGGACTTATTGTTACCCCAATGTTACACATGAAGACGGGCACAGGGAGGTCCATGTGCTCACCCCTGGGCCCTCAGTTGTGGATTCCAGAACTCCTTTCCTTAAACGCTAGGCCACACTGCTTATGGGTCGGTTTCACATGAGGACTTCACCTTGCACAACATTAGAAAGGAGAGGTGGAGTTTTTTAAGAGAATGCCACTTTTTCATCTAAGAGTATGATTGCTAAGCATCTCATATATACTCAATTAGAATTTCTAGGGGTGAAACTCAGGAATCTGCATTTTTAGATTGTTGTCCAGTTAATTCTAAATGTTATCTGCTAATGTTTGAAAAACGCAGATGTGGGCATTTACAAGTATAGAGCCAAGAGGCCAGATTCTGAATTTCTTCAATAATAACAGTGATAATACTACTACTAATAATAATACTAATAATAATAAATGCCATTTCTTGAGTGCCTTCTCTGGGCCAGATATATTAGGTGTGTTCATGTGTGATTATGTTTAATCTTGATAACTTTGCACAGAGCATATGATTTTACATTTTACAAATGAAGAAATAAATTCTAAGAGATAATAAGTAACTTGTCTAAAGTCATGCAGACAGTGAGTTGCAGAACTGATGTTCAAACCCCCTCTGCCTGCTCATGTTCCACAACATCATGTACTTGGTATCAATAATTCTGTAGGGTCATTTTTAGGATACAGAAAACCAGATCTACTTCAAAATTTTTTCTTGTCTCATCTCAAAACATAACCAAATAATTAAATGAAATCTTTCTAGATATAAGTCCTTTGGTAAATTGTTTAGTCTCTCCTTTTCTTTTTTGCGAAATGGGAAAAAATAGTGCTTACCTTATAAATGTGTTGCAGGATAAAACGAGACACTCTATGTAAAGCCTGTAAGGAAGCACCCAGCCCTTGGTAAATACTCAATAAATGTCACTGCAGTTAATATTACTGCTATTAGACTGTCCAACTCTTCCTCAAATGAGTTTCTGCAATTGTTCTGTGATCAGAATTTCTGACAACGAAGATTGATTGCTGGTGTCCTCTTGGTCCTTTTGAGCCTTAAAAATCAAAATCAGAGTCCTCAGATGTTGTCTTTGACCACGCCTCGCAAGATATCCATCATGGCATAACATTTCTCAGCTGAGAAGCCTCCCATGGCCACTAGGGCTCTGGTTGTGCATCTGCAAGTTCACCTTCTCATCCCTTTGTCATGAATTCCCACTTTTCACTAATCATTAACATCTTCTCCATCCATCCATCCAATATTCATTGAGGACCTATGCCAGGCACTCCCTATTCCAGGAACGTAGGTGCCACAGTAAATAAAACAAAGATCCTGCCTTTTGGGAGCTTACAGTCTAGAGGGGCTAAGAGACTGCCATAAACAAACAAATGCAGTATAAAGTAGGTTATATGTTGGTCAGGGAAAGGGTATAAGGAATACCAGGGATGCTGGGAAGCAGTTTTACACAGCATTGTCAGGGAAGCCTTCACCAAGACAGGAATATTTCAGCAAAGGCTTGAAGGTGGTGAGGGAATGAGTCATGTGAATTTCTGAGGGAAGAACTTTCCAGGCAGAATTTTGGCAAGAGAACAGTCCTTGATGCAGGTATGTTTGAGTAGCTGCAGGTTGAGTGCAGGAGAGGGTAATGGCAATGTAGTCAGAGGGACTTTTCAGCCACTGAAAAAGTCTTTGGCTTGTACTCTGAGTGAGAAGGTATGCTACTGGGGGTTCAGAACTGATAAATATTATGCCATGGTGATGTTTTCACTCAGAAACAGTGTACCTCCTATGTTAATAATAGACTGTACAAGGGCAAGGATTGAGTAGAACAACAATTGCGTGACTGTCACAAAAATCCAGGTTCACTTAAGCAGAAAAGAAAATTTTTATTAAAAGGATATTGGGTAGCTGATCAAATATCTGAGCAACCCAAGAGCCGGCTCCATCGTAGTGTAGAACTGGCCCTGCGATGCCCTCCTACTGCCAGCACCACACCTCTGTGGTGTAGCTCGCACCCCCACGCCCATCTGCTGGACCCACCGCTTAATGCCATCACATGTCACTTCTGATCATTGACTGGCCTTCTGATTCTAGGTCTGGAGGTTACCTGTGATTGGTGGACCCTAGGTCAAGTAGCTACATCCATGCCCTAGCTACAAGGGCAGCAGGCAAAATGGATTCGTGACACCCTTAGCCTCTACAGTGAGAAGTGGGGGATTCCCAACTATAGAACAGAGATTCAAAATATTAACTGGACAAAAGGAGAGACAAGTCCAACACTGGTGGGTTCCTCCTGATTCTTAGCCCTTGCACTTGTGCCTGGTTATACACCAAATGGTATTTTGAGGCAAGTCTTCTTATGGCTTTTCCACAATAGCAGCAGCAATGGAATATCATTGTTCCCATGGTTATCTACACCACACCCCCTCAATGTTGGTAATTCAGATGTATAATGTGAGTCAGGCTGAGATGTAACTTCCATTCTTTTCCATTGGTCTGTAGCATGTTACCTATTCCATCATTCGAGGATTCTTCTGCTCCTTTCTTATCACCGTAATGAACAATTCAGCATTGTCAATACATGGGGAAATTGAAGAGATACATGAAGTCAGGGATGAGTAATAAACACCCTGGTATTCTCACAGCTGTCAATATTGTGACTTCAATCACTTTGTCATCAGTTGACTCATGTTACTGAATGAACCAAACATTTGAGAGAAAGAGAATTTAGAGTCTGCCATTCCTCATTATCTTAGAGAGACTGGACAACCAGGCATTGTGTCACATCCCTTAAAGACCCCTCCTCTCCCCGCACCCATTTTCTATTTAAATTCAATATTAATAGGTACCCAATGACCCAGGAAGAATTTATATGACTTTCAAACCCAGAAGCTGAAAAGTCCCAAGGGGTTATGTTCATCCCTACTTGCAAAACTGTTCAAAGCTAATATTTGCACAGTTATTAGAGATTGGGAGTACTTTACCGTCTTGCATGATTGTTTGATATTACGCATTTGATTTTTACTCCTTGCTTAAACCTTTTGGCTTTGTAAGTAAAACCTTGATGAGATTTTAGAAGACAGTTTCTCTGATGAACTAAACTGGGAAGCTATTAAAAATGCCTGTACCTGGGCACATTCAATATCAATTAAATCAGACTCTCCAGGGCCCAGCCTCCTGCCCCCATTCATTCTAATTGCAGCCAGGAGCTGAGAACCACTGGTCTAGACCTTGGAAGTATTTGGATACTGAATCAAAGAATATCCAGATGGTGGCTCAGTTGGTAACTGAACTTGACTCAGACCATACATAGGAACGTACCAGATGGTCTAAAGATAGTGTAGGCTTTACAGCAAAGAGGAATAAGGTACTAACTTGGGGCTGTGAGGGGGTGAAGTGGTGAATTTGCAAGGAAAGCTGGTAATTCTTGACAAGGACACATGGTTCTATTCCCCCAAAGAGTTAAAAAGTTGAATTTCTCCCAAGGGTGAAATGAGCTTTAAACACAGGCAGATAACTGTCTCAAATAAATTAAACAAAATAGAGAAAATGGGTCAAAGAGGGTGGTCCTTGCCAGAGCCAGAGAGAGACCTCCAGGGATGATAACACAGGGAACTACCAGGCTGTGCGAGACTTTGGTTTGGACGGCAATGTCGTGAGGGCGGCGTCCTGAGAAGTCTCTCAGACACAGCAACAGCAGCAGAAGCCCTAATGAGGCATTGCTGGCCTCGGGCGAGTGGTGTCAATGCTGGGGTCTGTGCCAGCTGCTGCAGCAGGAAGATCTCAGGGGAGCACCTGCTGGTGTAATTTGGGAGACATTCCTGGCTTCCTTCCCTCCATGCCCATTCTCCAGCCTCCCCAGGGACTGTGGTCCCTCAGCCTCCCTCAGTAAATCGCTGTTGCACTCAAGCCAACAGGGTAAGTCCACGTTTACAATGAAGGACTCTGAATGATAGACATATGTTTTTATTTAATACTCATTCTATTCCATGAGATGAAAGATATTATTCCTATTTAGTAAAAGGGACAGTGAGAATCAGCTAGACAGCCAAAAACAAACCCAAACAAACCACAAAACCAAAGTCCAATTCCCACATGAATGGCCTCAGTGCCCGTGCCCTTCCCAGACTGGGAAGGGGCCGCAGATGTTGAAAAGTGGAGGACTGGATATCTTTGGCTTGGCATCCTTCCCCTTTATGGTTCAGCCAAGGGAAATGAACTGGGCCTCAAGGTTGCCTAAAATTTGCTAACAAATGTCTCCCTTTGATTGAAATTGTTCAAAGGATGTACACTCTGCCTGGATGCTTCTATGGTTTTGTGTTTTCGTACTTTGTGATTTTCTAGAAAAAAGCCTTTCTGAAAAATGTCTTCCTTTTTAACACTGAACTTGTAGGAGAAGAGATTTCCCCCACACCTCAGGCAGTATTGGAATGGTCACGTGTGCATGGCCCAGGGACCCAGTTTTAGAAGAGCTGGGGCAGGCAGTGAGTGTCCAGGAGGGAAGAAAGGAGGAGGCCCTGTTGGCTCTTCCTGATGGCTGCTCACAGATGCCACCCACCCGCGACCTCCACAAACACAGCATTTAGACCCA
The DNA here is from genome assembly GCA_007922815.1 of Macrotus californicus. Classification (NCBI taxonomy): domain Eukaryota; kingdom Metazoa; phylum Chordata; class Mammalia; order Chiroptera; family Phyllostomidae; genus Macrotus; species Macrotus californicus. The sequence goes on from VMDR010006323.1 coordinate 39,245, forward strand.
AAGCCGGGGTAGCCGGAGTAGCTCTGTCCAGTAAACCAACTCCAGTTCTCCTTGGAAAGTCGCTGAACTGAAAAGCGTGAAGGAACCTTGGATATCTCATTTTGCAGTGACAAAACTAGTCCAGAAGGATTTTCCTGAAGTAATGCAATTAGTGGCGGTGAGCACTGTTGCTTTGGGCTGAGCACAACAGAAACTACAGAAGCAATTTATAATCAGAAAGAAAACAAAAAGAAAGCTTAAGAAAGAACATACGGCTCTATATGTGTTTTACAGTTTAGCTGGGAAGACATACTGAGAGATGAGAGATGTTGTGAACTGTGAATGTGCTGCAGGAATTCAAGCATCACGAAGGGGCAGGGTGGTCAGAACCGGCCTCTCGGGAAGTCGGGGGCCACAAGGAGAGCCTGGCTGCTGGGTCTGGCGAGGCGAGAGCCGAGAGAGCGGCCCAGACGGGAAGGAGCCAGCTCTGCCGCCCCCACCCTGCGCTAAAACCCTCACTTCTGGAGGAAAAATAGGAAAAGCTGGGAAGATGGTTCTACCCAGTGAAGCCTTGCTTTCTCAGAGAGTGCAAGCAAGTCCCAGGGCGGCTTCGGGGTCCAGGAGGAGCTCTTCCCCTTCCCGACTGCATGAAGTCGGCTCCCCGGGTCCTCTCCACCCGCACGGCCTTTGCCGCGGCTGCTGTCTTTGGGGGTTCCGCGTGCACCCAGGCCCGGGACTGCAGCCCTGCCTCCTGGGCCCTGCAGCTGGTCCTCTTCAGAACCAGCTCCTGTGCCGTCAAATCCCAGTTTCATCATATATTTCTTGGTTCCTGTCCATGGGACCCCGCCACTGCTGTTCATGCTGCAGGGAGGAAAATGGCATCCTTCTTCAATGATGTGGAAAGAACAGGTTCACAGTATAAAGTCCAGAACAGGGCTGTCAAAAGAACGGGAACTAGACAAGAAGGAAACAGCCAATGTTCCAGAAAGCAGAAGGAGCCTTGCCCTGCAGGGGAGAACCGCTGGAGACCCCGTGCTCTCCCAAACCCACCTTTGCTTTCTAAAAGTCTTAGTCGGTGGTTCAAGTTTTGGTTGATTTTGCCTTTTGAAGCTCTCATTAGGAGCGAAAAGTCCCTTCCAGGACAGAAAGCTTTATCCACTGAGGTTTTCATTCATTAGTTCCACAAATATTTGCTGAGTGCCTAATATGGGCCAGGTATTATTCTAATGAACAAACCTAATATCTTTGCCCTCATAGGAATTTATGTTCTCATGGAAGAAAGAGAAAATAAAAAATGAATGAATGAATTAATTATATGTTAGAGGGTGATTTAAAAACATAGATTAGGGTAAAAGGGATCAGAGTGTGGAGGGCTCCAACTTAAAATGAGGCGGCCTGAGTAGACCCTCAGAGGAGCGCACCATGGAAATCGACAGGACAGAAATGAGGCCATCTGCAGATTAGCTGCTGCCACCTCAGGGCAGCCCCTTAGGGGGGCTTTGTGTTCACAGATTTGCATAAAGCTGGAGAAGCTTGAAAGGGTAGCTATCCTTACTTCTAGAATAAAATGAGAGGTAGAGCATCAATTATTCATATTTTAATAGAGCATTATAGCTCTGACTTCCCCAGCTTCCATTCCTAATCTCTGGAGATCTGGAAAAGGGCGTGACTTTTGAAAATTGGTAGGGAGGTGGGGGAGGGGAAAGATCATAAAATGCAGGGAGTCCTGTGCTCAGATGGGCACAGGGGTTCTGAGGTTGGCTTCTGAGAGGGTTAGCGCCAGGTGGGCCCAGCTGTAGGGGAGGATATAGCTATTTATGGCACAAAGTCAAGAAACATATTTTAATAATCCTAAATTAGATTCTTCAATTGGGTTGTAAAAAGCATCAAAAATTAAAATAGCTATTACTGAGTGCTTACTATGCTACAGGCATTGTGCACAGGTTTCATAGGTAACCCCTCAGGGCAAACTTCTAATTACTGAACATCTGCTTTTCCTCTCCTCCTGCAGTGACCTCCCTCCCCTCTGAAGCCCTGAGGCCCCCTAGCTCATCCTTAGCTCAGAATGCCTCATTTTCCCTTTCTGTCTCTGACCATCTCATGTGTGTGGGATCTCTCGTGTGTGGGGGGCTCCTATACATAGGTATATAGTAATTAAATCTGGTTATTTTCTCTTGTTAATCTAACCTGTCTCATGAAGATTTAATTATTAGACCCATCAAAAGAACCTAGGATGGTAGAAGAAAGTTTCTGCCTCCCCCACAAGCGTCATGTAAGCTCCATGAGAAAGAGAACTTGATCCATTTCACTGCTGTGCCTGAAACAATGCCTGACCATAGAGGGCACTGGCTAACTGACTGACTGACTGACTGACTGACTGAATGATGGCTGTGGGCCTTACAGTGAGATCCTGAGGAGACTTTAGGCCCCTTATATTCTTTAGAGTGTGGCAGATATAGTAATATATCTTTTTCTCCTTATTTTTAACTACTCTGCATATGACTCCAGGCCCGATTAGGGGGTTGTTTTTTCTCTTTACTGTGTTTACCTCCTTCTCTCAGCCCACGGTGAGGTGCCCCACCTCCTTTGAAGTTCTTCTTCATCATTTTCTCAAATAGGTCTTCAATTTCTTGGTCTTCTTCTTCTCCTTCTGACACCATTATTATTCAGATGTTGAAATGTTTAAAGTTGTCCCAGAGGTTCCTAAGCCTCTCCTTACTTCTTTTGAATTCTTATTTCTTCATTGTGTTCTGGTTGAATGTTTCTTTCTTCCTTATGCTCCAAACCGTTGATTTGAGTCCTGGTTTCCTTCCTGTCACTGTTGGCTCCCTGTACATTTTCTTTTACTTCACTTTTTCATAGCCTTCACTTTTTCCTCTATTCTGCAACCATACTCAACCATTTCTGTGAGCATCCTGATTACTAGTGTTTTGAACTGTGTATCTGATAGGTTGGCTATCTCTCCATCACTTAATTCTTTTTCTGGAGTTTTGATCTGTTCTTTCATTTAGGCCATATTTCTTTGTATCGGCACACCTGTTATGTAGTAAGGGGTAGAGCCATAGGTATCCACCAGGGAGGGGCAACCCACATTGCTGCCTTGTGGCGCTGTATGTGGGGGAGAGGTCCGAGAGGGAACAGTGCCACTTGTTCAGCTTTGGGTGGGCTTTCAGTCACTTCCCCTTCTACTCGCAAGCAAATTGGGCCCTTATGGTGCTGATTCCCAGGTGGGTGGTTTTGTGTACATTCTAGGACCCTGTGGGTCTCTCCAACGACCTCTTCTGTGAGGCTTGGAGTTTCTCCAGCTGACGCCTCAGTCCCCACAGGTGTTTTCAGTCAGAGGTTTTGAGGCTTTATTTCCCTGCCGGAACCCTGGGTTTCATGGTCTCTTTTGCTCCCCAATTGTTCTTCCCAGTTTATCTACATGCAAATGTGGGACCACCCACTCTGCCAGCTGCAGCCTTGCCTGCCCGGGTCCTCCAGCCGCCTCCTTGCTGTGAGTTCTCTCCACCCCTCCTACTGGTCTGGGTGAATGTTTCTTCTTTAACTCCTTGGTTGTTGGACTTCCATACAGTTCGATTTTCTGGCAGTTCTGGTTATTTTTTGTTTTTAAATTTGTTGTCCCTCTTTTGGTTGTGCAAGGAGGCAAAGTGTATCTACCTATGCCTCCATCTTGGCTGGAAGAGAATCATATGTTTTTTATTTGCATGCTTTGAGTTGATCTAAGAATTAATTAAATTATGCTTATAATAAAAAACACTCCTGGTACAAAGAGATAGGGGAGCAAACATATCCTTGGCAGGCTGATCCTTGGGAAGATGAGTGACATAACAGTTGGGGCTGAAGACCCCACAATGATCTGTAAGTACACACAGCTATGAAGAAGCAGTAACTATGATGAAGCAGCTAGAGTTGGCTGAGGGAGGGCTAAGGAGCCCACATGCAGAGAGAAGCAGGGCCTTTGGGGAGCCTACAATCCAGAAAGAGGAGGAAGAGCTGAATTCTTGAGCCACCTTACTTCCTGATAGCATTCCAGTTCTAAGTTATGTTCCAGTACACATGATTCTTTCAGTAACTTCCTTTTTTCCCTGGGATCACAAGTGAATCTCTGTTCTTTAAAGTAAAAAAGATGGAAACAGAACAAGGACCCTTACTAAATACTGTGGGTAGGTCGGCAGAGGTCTGAGGTGTCTAGGGCAGGGGGCGACACTACAGGTTTCCAGTCTGCTCTGCTCTTTGGGCTGTACCACTTGTCCTTGGTTGTTCTCTGGGTTTCTCCAAGTCCTTTCCCCATACTCTTGGGGGTTCTATTTCTTCCTGAATCATCAACATTTCTAGGCTTTGCTCTGGCTTCTTTTATGCCACTTCTCATTTTTCATCACTTTTTTTCTGCTCCTTCTATTTTTCTCCCACTTAATTATTTTTGACTACTAGGTTTTGACACTCTCAATGGTTGGCTTTTATAACCTTGTTAGATCCCCACTCTCCTTGAGTGTGTGCTGTTGTCTGGGGTGCGGAGAAATGGTTTCTTGGTGTCTTCTGAACCTTCAAGGTTTTTAATCTTCCCAGAGTGCTCACTCCTAGAGGCCTTTGGGGATATTTTCAGGTTTTCAGCTGTTGCAGTGAATAGGGTATGCCAGAGGTCAGAGTAATGCCAGTTGACTCTTAATGTGTTGTTATTATTATTTTGAATGTAAAATCTTGCCTTTGGAATCCTTTGCCTATTTTTTAAATTATTATTTTTTAAAGATTTTATTTATTTATTTTTAGAGCGTGGGAAAGGAGGAAGAGAGGGAAAAAAAATGTCAATGTATGGTTGCCTCTTGCATGCCCCCTACTGGGGATCTGGCCTGCAACTCCGGCATGTGCCCTGACTGGAAATTGAACCAGTGACCATTTGGTTCACAGGCAGGTGCTCCATCCACTGATCCACACCAGCCAGGGATCCTTTGCCTATTTTTTAAATTAGTTAGCATTCTATGAGGTCAAACTAGTAGAGCTGTGGGGGGCAAATAAGCCAAGATGTTTCGTGTGCTAAATTCAGGAAAAAGTCAACTTGAATTAAAAATTGACCTCAGTTAATGAACAGAAAAAAACATTGTTAGATAATTAAGAACTGATGATAGTGCTGATTCTAACATTTGCTAGAAAATACCAGAACACAGTATGAACAAGCAAAATAGAATAATTCAGAGAGAGAATTTCCAACTTTACAAATGCCAAGAAAGCAAATTATCATATCAGGAAATTTCTTACAGTTCATTTCCTTGAGAGATTGGAAAACCTATTCTTTGTCTAGTTGCTAGAGGGACATGGGTCTTTCACATTTGACTTAAAGGTGGGACTAAGAATCATAGGTTGGCCTAATAGCATGAGAAAATAAAGTAACCCAACATTTTCAAAACACCACTTTCTGTGCATGGTTTTAGAGACTGTGGAGTAAACTGGTCCAGACAGAGCACAGTTTTCTATCTCTTCTTTCTCCTCTCCCACTGAAAAACTAGAAAAACAAACCTCTCACCGCACCTTGGATCTTACTGTGGAGCATTGTTACCCTGGAGTGTAAAAGACTGGGCACCAAACAAATAAACAATTCAAGAATGGAATCTGTCTGCAAGAGACTCACATGAAAGCAAAGCAAAGAAAGCATTGGGAGGAAATATTGAAGGTGGGGTATTTTGTTTTTATTCAGGAGAAAAGGTCATCCATCCATCCATCACCCATCCATCATCCATCCATCACCCATCCATCTAGACCTAAAATTTAGGTGTAGTTTTGCCAAGAGATGTGTATTAACATGTCCATTTGAAGTAATAAAAACAAAAAACAGCATGTCTGAATGAAAGTAAGTCTGATTTTGCTAATTAATTTTTAATGAGGACAGCTATAAATTATATGAGCTAAGCTTATGGTTTCAAAGTTTTAAAAATATTAAAGTTTCAAACAATTTAATGTATGGCAGAAATTCCACTCTTTGCATTTATTTAAACTAGTTTTAAAAATTTAGGAAGCTAGCTTTATAATACGTGAATGGATATAGAGTTTTCCAAAAAAATAATTCCCCCTGGGGATAACAGAGCAAAGGAATAGAGTACAACCGTCATAACGAACAGTTGAGGGAGTGATGATGTCTGTGTAGCAAAGAGAGAGGGGAATTGTGGAGGGTGTAGGATTGTTCCAAAACAACTTAATGCAATTAAAGTTTGTGATCACCTTTTTTGTGCAGAACAAGGTGCTATAGGCACACACAGGTGAGTCAGTGCTGATGACATTGTCATGTCCTTAAGCCAGGTTAATTTTTATTTTTTTTTAAAATTTACGCCATATATCACCAGGGGAGGAAGTAGGTGCCCTAATGAAATAAAAACAAGGTTTTATAACTGCTAAAATGTTGTGAATCTTGGGAGCAAATCATCTTCCTGGTAGAGAGGGTCAGAGCACCAATAGACTGTCCTGCATCAAACTTTCAAAATTTGATCTGGCATGTGCAAGAATGTTCACGGCAACATTATGCATGTGGTCACAAACCAGCCCAGCCCAAATGTCCTCTTTAGTGGAATTTCTATGCAAATCCAATATATTTAAGCAACAGAATGCTTTATAACAATGAGCACAAGAGTCAACAAACACCAACTCTATACAACATGGTTGAATCTCACAAGCAATGTGGAATAACTAAATAACACAAAAGAGTATGCACTGTATGATAACTTTTTATGCAAGTTCAGAAACAGGCAAAGTGAATGGCCATGATTCGAAGTCAGTCAGGGTCACGGTAATACCTGAGGAGCCAGTGGCTGTAAGGGACCTGAGGGGAGGGGCTCTGGGTGCTGATCATGTTCCATCTCTGGATCTGGCTCTGTATAATGCTCACTATGATTTGTGCATTTTTCTGTAGATC
>VMDR010006324.1:0-46133 GCA_007922815.1 Macrotus californicus
ACGCAGTAAAATCATATACGCAGTGTTGCATTTTCTCAGTTCATATGAAGTATTTATTATTAAAGAGGTTTTTTGGTATGGAAATTATAGTAAACTAGGGGTTAATTCTTAACATGAGGATGAACAGAAAGTTCTAGCTGAAGGTTCAAAACTGAAAGGTAACAATAGTTCGAGGAAAACATATAATTATTTAAAAGGGGGCATTTTGAATAAGTGATTTTTATTGCTTTCTAGTCCCTAAACTTTTAATATCACATCAAGTTAAATATATTGCTGTGAAGTAGTTTTCTGACCACCAGTATTAGAAAGATATGGAATAATTATGACCTACCAAATAATTACAACAGAAGAGAACACTAACAGTTAAGGCCACAGGAGAATTTAAGTCACACAGCTATCTTTAGAGCTCTCTAAATGAGAGAGCCGTCACTATTAACACACCCTTTCCCCAACCGAAGAAACGGATAGAGGGAAAAGAGACCTAGCGTAGCAAAAGCAAGCGAAGGCTGAGTTAGCTTAGTACAACTTGCCCACTGTGTGCACTCGTCCCAGTGGGCGGTCCCATCTCTTCCCTCGGTCTTAGCGATTTCACACCACCCTCTGAGTCGTCACAGCGCTTTCTGAACGCACCTTCGCAGGTTTACCGACGCCTCTGGTAAGGCCAGAATGAGACTTGATGGTCAGCAGAGAAGCGTAAGATGCCCATCCCACGAAACCAAGCAGCACATTGAAGACCAGAAAACACCTGTCGTAAGTGTGGTAATAAGACAACCCTTTCAGTGAGAGATCAATCAGCTCCTGGCAAATGAAGACCTAAGGACAAAGAAAAATACAATTTGCCTCGTGGAATGAGTAAGAAACCTAAGTTTCCAAGGATGAAGAGTTAATAAAATTGAGTAACTGTAGATAACAGATCAAAAATAGACTTTAATTGTTTGAGGATCTTCCTGCAAGGTATAAGAAAAATTCCTGAATTAAAATGAATTTTTAAATCTTGATAAGAGAGGGCATCTTAACTATATAAACTATGAGATGTGTAGTGATTCAAAATGACTCATTTTGTGTAAATTATCTTCAGGTAACATTTAAAAAAGAATAAACGCTCTCTAACATAGGTCCCAAATAATGGAGATGCCCACGTGTACATCATTTTTGACTTTCTCACATTAGATTACCTGGATCAGTTATAAAACAGCATTAAAATAGCTTGAAATTTCACAGGAGAAAAGCTGATCATTTTTAAACCATGACAAAAACAAGTATTAGAAATGTATGGTGCTACTCAAACAATTTTAGAAACTGAAAATAGAATTCTTCCCTACTTTAAAACTGCATGACCACCTAACAGAGAGAAAATGAATGAAGAGCTTAGTGGGGTAGGAGATGGGAAAAGGTCAGGCTTCCCCGTGAGTCAGCAGACTTCGGACGGTGTGTTGGTAATTCCAACTGTACAAACAGATCACATTCCAAGATACCATGCATAAGCAGGGAGACAGAAACTTGGATTACACCTTTTCATGACAGAAAATAGCAACCGTTCATTTTCGATGCCAACCCCAAAAAGGTCCACCCACAACACTGTCCGCAGTAAGACAAGCATGCGCATGGCTAAGGCAGCTACTTAGGAAAGTCGCCCCTTCGCTGAGGGTTCAGGAAAGCTCCCGGCCGGCCCACCTGGCCTCTCCCCACACCCAAAACGGTGATCAGCCATTTGTCCGTGCAAGGCCTGAGTACTTACGGCTTCGTCAAACTTTCTCTGTTTTATGTAAGACCTTGCTTTCCTTAAAATGTCAAACTGTTTAGAATCGGAAAGCAACCTACAAAAGAAAAAATAAAGGTCAGGATTAAAATGTTTCCTTATTTTAATTACATTTTTTTCTTAATTGAAAATTAAAGGACGGTGAAAATTGAGAAAATACAAAAACAAGGCAAAAAAAAAAAAAAAAATGAACCTTGAGCTACATTGTATTTATTGCTGGTTACCTGAACTCTTCCAAGAAACAGCTTTCATAAATTTGGTTTTCCTGACCCCAAGATCCAACAACCACACCACACTTAGGACCGCCGGACAGTACGTCGTTTTGGATAGGTGTGCTACTCTGGCTGACACAGGACTTCTGACTGACGGAATAATTAATGGCACAGCACACAGTGATTGAGTCCCACCGCTCAGCCCTCCAGGGCCCCCAACAGAAACGGCCGCCTGCCCAGGCACAGCCGTGCCAGCGCTTGGGACGGGAGCCAGACGGGCCTCCAGAGCACTTATCAGGAGCCCCCGGCAGAGCCTAACCAACACGAAGTCAGTGAGCAGTGGGAGCCTCTTGGCCGTTTTTTTCCTACGCTTACACCTTCCTTGGTCCCCCTACCTTTCATTTCTCTCCCCATCATGTCCCTGCCCTTGTTTTACCACAAGAGAAACACTCCTAATACTGCCAAAACTGAAAGAATCTATAGCTCAAGACGTTAATTTTATGGAATGTAGAAACTGAGAAAATATCACCAGAGGTCAATTATCTTACTGAAATAAACACATTTCAACACAACGTCCAACACATTTTTCTTAACTAAAACCTATTCCCCTAAACTGAATACCTTTACATTTAAAAGGTACAAAAAAGTTACTTAAGGATATAGCAGGTTAGATCATGCAAAACTGATATTTTCTATGTCAAAAGCTACTGAACTAAATCTTGGCAATTTCATGTGGTACAACATAACAGGAGCACGTACGTATCTGTCCCCTTGGCCCGAGCAGTCTCTGAAGAGGTACGGTCAATCGAGACTTGCAGGAAGTCAATCTTCTACGCAATGCTATTAATTTGGGTGGGGTCACAGACCTCTTCCAGAACCCGAAACTGTCTAGAAAACGCTCACAATTCGAAACCTCACATAAAACTTGGGGAACCTCACGAACGCCAGAAGCTCATCCGTGGCCCCAGCCCTCCAGGAGGCCCCCGGTGAAGGCTGTGCCTACATCCAGGACCCCCAGAGCTCTCAGCCTGGATGTGCACCACCCATTGGGGGATATCGTCCTCTCAGTCTTAGAAGTGGAATGACTGGGCCAGAGGGCACAGGCTTTGAATGCTATGTCTAAGTTAAATTTTCCAAGTCCGGATAAAACCCTTCTAGTTAGTCTCCTTCCCCTTGCTCTGACCCACTCGGCCTCCTAACCCACTGACCGCACCTTCTAACTTACATAGCACTGATTCGGGCACCTTACTGTGTACGTCACCAGTTCTAAACTTCCCGGACTCTTGGTAACCATCTCCTTCTGTTCTACTTCACTTCCCCTCGCCCCAAATGTACGCCCCCTCAGCTCCACCATGGTGAAAGTCTTCATTCATCACCAGTCACGTCTTCACGTCTGAGTTCTCGTTCCTAAAGGCCCTCCCCTCGCTGCTTTCCAAAGCCCAGTCCTCATCACCCTCTATGGTCCGCTCCAAACCCCACCTCACTCCATGAGCACTTTAGTGTGATCTAACGAGCAACTTATTGACTTTCAATTGAATGTTAACCTCCTCGTGGGCCATTGATTACTTCCATTAATATCTACAATAATACTTAGCAAAGTGCTAACTAAGCACATAAAACGAACCAATAAATCTTAATTGATTAAAATGCTATCAAAATATTGCAGGCCTAAAAAGGAAGAAGAGAATAATACACAGGGCCATTCTTAAAATACCTAATGATTTGCTAAGTTAAATAAAGATGTAAAAAGAAAGCTGGTCCAGAACTAAAGTCCTTTTTTAGGACTCAGAGGTCCTAAAAGAATGAGGGAAAAAATATCCTAAAAGAGAAAGACGATTAATTACATGACAGTATATTGTATATAGAATGTATTCTACGTGGAGTACTTAAGTAAGGAGACCAGAGTCAGGCTAATTTATATCTTTCCTAAATGGACTATCTATAAACTTTGGGAAGTACCAAAGGTTCAGAATATGTCTCGAATTCATCACAATGTTCTGTACAAACTGAAGAAAGTCGAAGAGAGATTTGGTGTATTGGGGGGAGAGGCAGATCAGTAAAAAATATCTTGTGTGAACATGAAGAGCAGAAAGAACCGAAAATACAGAAAAGACCATTAAAAAAACACAAGTTACTGTGTGAGCGGGATATATCCCAATATACATCCTCCCAGAGGAGAAAATCTGGCAGTAGTACTTTATGATAATGGCAACACAACATTTCTACATAGTCATCTGATGGGGGAAAATTCCTTCATTGACTAAATCTCTTACACTGAAAACGTCGAGCTTTAAAGGGGCCTATTAGCAACATGGTGTAGTCGAGTAAACAAGAGGTAAGAGAAGCGGGTATGAACTGCACACATTTCTTTGCTGTGGTGGGCAGTCCACCCACTTCCCAGGGTGGTTTGAACTTGGCAGAAGAGTGAACCATGTTTTACGATCATCAAACATTTCATCATCGGTTATTCAGGGTGACCTAGTGTTTGGAGGACAGAGTCTCCTCAGAAATGCCGTCGCTTAAAGCACCAAATCTTCTTACTCAGATTAGCATCACAAATATAGTTTGTTTGCATTTACACATAGTGTTTTAGAGATACCTAATGATATCCAGTCCATTTCTTCTTAGAATATTTTATATTAAAAAAGGATTTCAAGAAGATAAAGGCAGAGAAAGCAGGATAAGAAATTATTTCTAGAATGACTTGTATTCTTTAGACTGACCAATAATGTATAATCACACCAATTTTCACGTCAGAATTGAGTAAATGAACGTTTTTCTACGTATGCGGGTATGTGATGTGTATAAGTTAACCTTTTTAAATTGTAAGGCAGTTTTAGGTCAGAAAACTACATTTCCAGCAAACAGCCAGTAAATCAGATAAGTGAAGTGGTGGAAAGGCTGACCTTCAAGCCGGCACGTAAATGTGGTCTGAGGGAGGAATTCTAATGACGACAGCCTGCACGAAGCACGTATATTAAAAGGAACCAAAGTATCTTTTGCCCTTTTAGTAGAAAACACACTGACATATTTTGTTAAAGTTTAAATTCTTTGAATTTACACGGTGAGTTTTCATGTTTTTGTTTCCATTGGCAAGGTACAATAACCTGCCCATTTTCTGTTTTTTCTAAAATCTTTCTTAGAACTTTCTTGTTCTTTTCCCAGTTCATGAATTTTCTTTTTCCTTTTAAAGTTTGTCTTGCCTTCCTTTGACCTCTTTAGTATACACTTTCAAGTGTTTTTCCTCATTTTTAAGGTGCTTTCCAATAGAGGCAAACCTTTCATGCTTCTCCTAGTCACGTAGCTCCACCTGCTGGTCATTCCTCAGCATTGCATTTGTGGGAATGGCTACTTCGTGACTTTTATTCTTTCTCATGAGTCTTTAAAATATCAAAAATAAAGTATACTTATTTTTTAAAGAGTAGGGTAAAATAGGATATACAATTACGACATGGATTATATTATTCATCAATTATTAACTCTGGAAAAGACTAAGCCCATGGAGGAATGGTGGAGAGATACCATTAAACAGATCTAGTAATGCTGGTGAAATTGATCGTGTAGGTAAAATCTCAAGATTACGAATTTTCAGGTGTCCATATCCTAGGTAAATTTTCTCAAACTTAAGAATCGGTGACTGAACAAGGTGTTTCTAAGAATAACAGGAAAATATGGTACTTATTCCAAAGGGAAGCAGGTCCTCACACTGTCGTTTGTAACAACCCGAGCTGTTTTGCAAAAAGGGTTTGCAACAACTGTATCCTTTCACCTTTTCTGTCATTTATGTGCCAGTGTTCACCTGCTACAGTTTCTAAGAGGGCGATGCTCTGCTCACCTTAGGTGCGCGCGAGCGTATATAACAGTGACTGAAAGGAAACAGAGAGTGTGGAAGTGAAAAAGATTCACTAAACCAAAGAAAAGTAAAGGGTCCACTGTACTCAGACGGCAAATGGTGAGAACTGAGTTTTATCTGGTACACGGAGCACATGTCATAGGAAAAAAAATATCCAGAAATAAAATAAAATATCCAGGCATAAAACAATGAGAAATGGATATTGTGGGGGAAACTAAAATCTTACTTAAGGACAAAACGGAAGATATAAATAAATACATGTTGGATGGCAATGTTAAATATTGTGACAACGTCAATTCCCTCCAAATTACTTCCTAGATAGCGTATAATGAAAGAATTCTTCCTATAATTCAAGATGATGATGATTCTAAAATTTACATGAGAAAATAAATTTTTTACTCATGCCCATGATTTTTTATGAGTTTGATTCATGCCAATGATTCAAATACTTTTTGATTCTTTTAAAATGTTTTTATTAAAGCAATATATACATATAATTTTTAAAAATAAAAAATAATCCAGGAGGGCATAACGACAACCAACAAATCGCTGACCCACTCTTCTCACCTCTCAAGGCCCCAGACCAGGCACAGATGTTTTTCAAGGGTCTGTTCTCAGATATCCTGGTAGTTAGCTCCATTTTTCTGAATAATACGCTTCCATCACTATATCCTGACTCGATGGCCCGAGGCACTTTCTGCTGTCTCTTCCCCTTCAATGTGGTGATATCACTCTTTCTACCTCCTCTGTTGGTCACGCTGGCCACGTTAACCATCTGTCCTACTCTCTCGGCCATCGCCAGGCTCTGCACATTCTACCACATCACTGCCATTCACGTGCAGGCCTTTCCCCTCTGCCTTCCCACCTGTCCTCCTGGTACGTTGTCAGGGTCGGTGTCATTTGCATTCTAGTCTGTAATTTTACGTCTTCCTTACTTTGTCTACAGTTTGACTGTAAAAACTGAAAACCAAGATTTACATTATGATTATTTAAATTCTGTTCACTGAGTAGCAAAGTTTTATGCTATAATTAGATTTCATTGACCCATGTGCCAATGTTCAAATGAATCCCTTCTCTTTTTTCAAAGATTTTATTTATTTTTAGAGAGAGGGGAAGGGAGGGAGAGAGAGGGAGAGAAACATCGATTAGAGTAACATGGACCAGTTGCCTCTCACATGCCCCCAGCTGGGCCCAGCCTCAACCTAGGCACGTGCCCTGACCCCTGACAGGGAATCAAACTGGTGTCCTTTTGGTCTGCGGGACGATGCCCAACCCACTGAGCTACACCGGTCAGGGCTGAATTGCCTTTCTCGTACTCGAAGCAACTGTTCAAAATCATGTCGCTTCTTAGGCTGCTTCATAATTAAAGCATGCCTTCTTGTATACTTTGAAATGTTTTTGTTTCCCTGAAGCTCCCCATTGACATTGTTTGGGAGGATGAAGAAAGGTGTGCCTTCTACGTAAGTCACTGTGCTTCTCCCAGCTCCTTGCACAATCCAGACATTACCCAAAATTCATTTCGTTTCACTGAGGTCTACTCACTCCCTACTCTGTTCTGTCTGTTGCCTCCCATTTGGACCACTCTTGTACAGGTTAGCCTTCCTAAGTTTTTAGTTGCATTATATTCTTTTTTAAAAAATACATCCTGTACTCTTTCTCATTTTGTAATGTTTATGTTACTTTTTATTTTATGGATATAATAGTGTCTCAGGTATTTCTGAGGAGTTTAATATTTTTAAGTTCTTTCCTGTTCCTTAAATTACCTATTTCCTCAGGAGTCAATTCTTCATATGACCTTAGCTTTTTTGGTTACATTGCAGGTTTTCAACAAATGGTGATTTCCAACTGCAGGCAGAGCAAGTAGCTTTGTTCCAGGGTGGGTGAGCCAGTGGGTGGGAGTCAACTATCCTGCTGAGCCCCGAGGTGACACAAAGTTGGCAATAGCTCTGCAGGCAGATGCTGAGCATCAAAGAAGAGCAAGTTCATGGTGCATCAGAAGGCCAAGTAGAAGAAGGTGGGCAGTATGCACTTGAACCTCTTACAGAAGAGTGCTTCCCTGACCAGTCTTTCCATTGGGTTGGCCAAAAAGTTCATTTAGTGTTTTCTGTACGATGGCTCTAGTAGTGCTTAGCTGTCTTTAACTTCATTCAAAACAATTTTGTTAGATTGTATTGTCACAGCTGTCATACCAGTGTGCATTTATAAAAACAGTATCAAAATTGGTGAATTTTTGTGCAGCCATTTTAATACTGAAGATGGAAGAAAATATGCAACATTTTTGGGATATTATGTTTTATTATTTCAAGAAAGGTAAAAATGCAAAAAAAAAAAATTGAGCACTGTACAGCGGTACTGTGACTGATCGAATGTGTCAAAAGTGGTTTGCAAAGTTTCTTGGTACTACTGACATTTTGGCCAAATATTTTGCTGTGGGGTATCTTATGCATTGGTAATTAACTGCATATGATCATAACTTGCAAAGTCTCACTTTTGCTCTGGCCCTGCTCCCCTGCATGCACACGCGCGCGCACACACACACACACACACACACACTCAGAGAGAGGCGTGCAGGCACAATGTTCACAGGGAAGTGCAGCACCCAAGCCTTTCTAGTTCATGAATACCACACTCCTGTTACCTAAGTTGTCAAATGTAATTCCAAGAAGCCATCCAATCATGTCCCTAACATCTGTATTTCAAACAATCTCTATTTGTTTTGGTCAAGAGCACAATTCTTCCTAAGTAAACGTGAATCCTTGCTAACCGAAGACCCACTTCAAGGAGGCTGAACAAACACACCCAAGTCAATACTGCAGAGCCCGGTTTGTGATGCGAACCTCCCCATCCAGAGTCAGGGGAAATGCACCTTTCTGGGAGGTAAGAGAGCAACGAACGTTGGCTGCTCACCAAAGTCTGCTCCCCTCTCGTCCACCCTGTAGGTGTCGGAGTTTCCCAGAACTGCATCGTTGGCCTTTTCTTGTCACTTCCTACCTTCTGCCTGCCTAGAGCCTCCTGCATATGTGTATTCGTCTCCACCATCTTTTTGCCCATAGCTCCAAAACCTTCACAATCAACTCTCATCTCTGAGATTCCTATTTCTAACCAATTCATTGATGTCTTCAGTTTTAAGCTGAAATTCATCCTTGCCTCTCAAACCAATTCTTCTTTCTTTCTATAACCCATATGGTACCAGTATCTTCCCCGTCAGCCAAGGCAAGAGCCCGCACACCTCCCCAGCAGAGCCTTGTTGAATTTCTCTCTTTAATGCTCCCCATACCTCTCTGCACCCTATGCCCCCTCTACCAGCCACTCAAAGACATCTAGCTTGCATCGGGCTCATTACTGATGAAAACAAGAGACGAGAGTTTCATTTTGAAGTTTACACTAATGCATACAAAAAAGACAAAGTTTCTAAGTAACTAATTTATTCTGTCAGCATTTAAACTCACTGAAAAATTATTTCCTATAAGCTAATAAATAAAAAATACTTACTTAAATGGTGTAAACAAAAGTGGTAAAGTAGCTTCTTTTTTCTGAGACATTTTCACCTGGAAGCCAAGTATGAAAATATTTAATTATAATAGAAATGAGGAAAAAATAACTAATCTCATTTTGAAATATAAACATGCATTAAAATGGGTCTTTAGGGATGGTTAACTACTTTGAAAAGAAATTGAATTTTGTGTTACTACGTTATTTCATAAATATTTAAAGAAAAATTTAACTCGATCATTCTATTACAATAAACTGAGAATTAAGGATATCAAGTCTGCAAAAGAACATTCTGTAATGTAATTAAACTGTACTTTAACTCTTAGAAAACAATAGGAGCCAAGCTGCATTAACTGCATTAACTGAAGTTTCAGTTAAGCAGTCACCTTTTTAACTTCCTAATGCCTATACCAAGGAGCACAGGGCGACAAGAAATGCTGTATCACTCATGCGGCCACTGCGGGGGCAAAGGCCAATGAGGAAAGACGTGGTGTGTGGTCTTCAAGCACAGGTGAGAGAGCCTTACAATCAGGGAGGCCCCTCAAAGGCAGTGCTGCAACTTCACACTGAGCCAAGGGACCTCCGAAACGTGAAACTCTAGGATACTAGTCAAACACACAGGCTTTAAAGGCATTGATTTATAGAAAATGATTTCTTAAAACAAAGTCAAATGTCTTCACTTAGTGTATTCAATTTTAGAATCGCGTGTCTTATTTTACCTTGAACTGTTCCAGAATCTGCACTGCGTTCGTAAACATGCTCTCTGCTTTGAAGGCCCTGGTGCTGTTGAGATAACCCACAGGAAGGACTCCCTGTGCATAGTAAATGCTGGTTTAACGTCAGTACTAACAAAGCTCAGGCTAGTCTTACAAAACACAATGGAATGACAAGGGAAGCAATGAAGATAAGACATACGGACAAATACATTACTGGGATAACAAAAGAATCTTTCTTTAAAGCATAACTGGAAAATGTTCCTTTATTTTTCTCACAAATAAATATAGTAAATAAAGTAAATAGAGCAAAAGAAATGAATTAAGCTCAATACAACTGAACATTTATTGAAAAATTACTGTGTGCTGGGCAGTGAACTAAGTGCTTTGCACACACAAAACCCCTATGGTGAGCTACAACTAAATGCTTAAAAGAAAAAAAAGACATAAGAAATATGAGTATACTGTGCATAGAAGAGGATTACTCTGTGTAACTTTGGCATCGGTGACACAGACACACACACCGGACTATCAGGCTCATACATATTACTCAGCACTCTGAGTTAGAGTTTTTTGTTTGTTTGATTTGAAGAACTAACAAAAATAGCTGATTGGAATGATTTTTTATTTGTGTGTTTTTTGGCTTTTCTGGATCCATTTTCCATTCTTTCCAGCACTGTCATTCCACGTGGGGAACTCTCCCCCATGGAAAGAGCATCGTGGGTCTCTAGGGGGCCCTGCCTTCCCCTACTGAAGGGCAGTCAGGTGACCCAGACTGGACCAGTCAAATGGTCGTACTGGAATCTGACTTCTGAGCACCAAGGAACAAAACGCACCACAGGGCCAGTGCTACCCCTCGCCCCCATCGCCCCCCTGCCCAGCGTAGAAAATGGCTTGGGTCTTTCTCCTGGGTCTCCAGAGCTCTCCTGGTTCCTGCTCACTTCCAAGCCTGGTTTTGAACACGCCCTTCAATCAACAAACCACCAATATCTTTGAAATAAATTTCCTTTAAATGGATTCAGTTTCTACTGCTTGCAAACAAAAATTACCTGTTTTTTTCCCCTCAATTATAACTAAAATACAAATATAAATCTGTATACATTTTAGAAAATAAAAAAATTTAAACAAAAGCTATCGGGCCTGTTCTCCATGTTGTAGATAATAATACATATACAATTATAAGGTATTACACATTTAGGAAAAATATAAAGGAAAATACAGTTCTAAATGTAACCAAAGATCACTCAGAAACATATAAAAAGTACACTTTACTGTACAGCATATGGTTTCACTCTGAGAGGCAATGGGAGAATTCTGCTCCTTACCACTGAGTTCAGGGGGAAGGGGACTCCAATGAGAGAAGCCATCAATGGTGCTATGTCAGCCTGCAAGCAGAATGAGTCGGGTTTTAGACGTCTACAGACGTCAACAAGAAAGTTCATTTCGTGCAACTACGTTTTGTAACATAAGCAGCATGTTTGTTATAATCCATTGTCTTCATTTATTTCATACACATCAGATATTGATCTTAAAAAATGTCATTTGCTGGAGGTACATGACCTTATGAAAAACATTTGAAAGGAAACCACTAAGAGCTCCAGATGTAAAACATATTAAAACCAAGTTACTTATCCTAGTAGCTAAGAACTCAGCCACTTTATATAACAGACTTTCGGTATTATGAAGAGGATGCCTTAACTAGACAAAAAAATACATGGCAGCAGACTTTACCTGGAGAAACGCATACATTAACTAAAGAAAGAATGTACCAGGAGGAGGTGTGGCCAGGCAGTGAAGTCCCCAAAAGATACACCAGATCAGAGGCCCTTTCAAGGGAAGACGCCCAAATACTCTTTTGGGTAGCTCCTCCTCAAGATCAATTTCCCAGACTGCTCTCCCTAAGAGAACTAGTAACTTCCATTTTTCCAAATATTATTGCGTTTTTATATTAGGCCTTACCATTTTTTAGGCAGTAAAGTGCCTGGATGTCAGAACGCCTAGTTTCAAATCCTTGCTTGTGCCCTCTGAGACCTTGGGTAGGTCAGTTAACCTCTCCAATACCTCAGTTTTCTTACCAGTTAAAAAGCAAATACAAGTCTCTCCCTTGCAGAGTTATGGCACAACTGAATGAGATTAAATGGATAGAGCACCCAGCACCCTATAACCTGATATACCTGGGGGTTCCAAATACTGCTGTGAGCTCTAGTTACTGGACCTCTCAGTGGCACTGTGTGGACACTGTGCCCTAGGCCCCTGTGACACCCACACCACTGAGGGTCTTCAGTCGCATCGTGGGTCCTTTCCAGATCCTTTCTCTGCTCCCCCTTTGAGGCTGGCGTTTGGGCTCAGGCTCTCCAACCTTCTCAACTTCTTACCATCAGGACTCTTTCCTAAATGCCACCCACAGGAAACTGGAAAACTGCGGTGGCCTCCTACTTGCCTTCCCCTAGAAGCCAGAGCACACCCTCCTATAACCCACCCTCCCCACCGCAGCCCCAGGAGTCCCACACAAACGAGCAGATCGTGCCCCTCTCTGGGGTTCAAACTCTCATGGGCTCTCCCGAGCTTTAGGGTGAAGTCCATGGGACCCATAAGGCCCTGCATGGTCCAGTGCTACCTTCTTCTGCCTCACACCACAGCAGGCTCTGCTGCCCTGTATGCCAGCTTCCTGCAAGGTCCTGCAACCTGCCATGTGTCCTCTGAGCAGAGTTCTGTGCGTGTTGCTCCCTCTGCCTGAAAAGCCCTCCTCCTGTCTTGGACTGGTAACTCCTATTCACTTTTCAATCTCAGCTCAATCCTCAATTTCTCAGGAAGCCATTGCTGGCCACACAGACTACCAGATACAGAGGTGTCCCCTTTTCAACAGGGGACACGTTCCAAGACGCCCCTGAGGATTCTTGAAATTGCAGAGTAGCAAACCTACATATGCTGTTTTTCCCTATACATAGACTTTTTCACTTGAAGGAAGCACTTCAAGGCTTCTCTTTGGCATGCCTGAACTGCCAGCATCCCTACTCCCGCACTAGGGGCCACCACTAAGTGAAATAAGGGTGACGTGAGCACAGCGCTGCAGTGACACAACAGTGCATCTGATGACCAAGATGGTGACGGATGGGTGGGCACGTGCAGAAGCTGCACAAAGGAGGATTCATGCCCGGAGCGGGATAGAAGGAGATTTCATCACACCACTCAGAATGACATGCAATTTACAACTTATCAATTATTTCTGGAGTTTCCCATTTAGTATTTTCAGACTGTGGTGGAACGCGGGCAACGGAAACCACAGGAGAACCTGCGGATGAGTGGTGCTACCGGGCATCAGCTCCGTGCTCCCACGGCTTCATGGGCCCCTGCTGCAGTGCTCTCCACAGCTATGATTCCACGTCTGTTCGTACAACGGCTTGATTAGCACCTGTTCTCACCCCTAAAGAATAAGCTTCCCCGGGCAGGGGCTGTGTCTGCTGTTACTCACCGTCATGCCCCTGCCACAATGCTGAATGACAATGTTCGTACAGTGTTTAAACAATACTGCAGATGCATAATGATGTTGGTGGAAGAAATGCATAAAGAAATTCTCATCTAAGGCAGATCTGAAGTAGGGTTGCTGAGAGCAGCAGCCGAGCCTATACTCAGTTTTCATTACAACCCAGTCTGGCTATCAACAAAACATGTTCTTGTTTTATGGTCTTCGAATTATTCCTACCCCACTGACAGTCATTTTTGCTGCAAAGGAGTACGCTGCTACTCTGACTTTGTACGCCTGCCCTTATTGGCAATACACATCCGTCCTGAGGAGAGAGAGCATTCTCATCGTGCCGAGAAAGAACGGGCTTCTGCAACCGCAGGCCTGCACAGGAGGGCTCAGACCGGGCTTCGCCCAGCACAGTAAGGGACGGCAGCTTGGGAGCGGGCCCGGAGAAGGTGAGGCCTGCCTGCCGCTGTGGGGGCCGCACGTCAGTGATGCCATGCCACCCACAAACAGTGAAGAAGGCTATTGACACAGCGTATGCTCAACAATGAGAGTTCTGTGCTTCCCGTTTACAGATGATGTCGCTAGTCTCACTTGAGGTTGGCCATGCGTTTTCCTGTAATATAAGCTTTCTAGCTGGGTAATTTACACTCTTGTCACTTTCTCCCCATTGCATTTGTAAGGATCCTGAATAGAATTGAAGACAGAGTATATGTTAATAAAGAGATGGTAACAGACACACTACAGGAAAGAAACCTACAATGAGATTTTATTAGCTCTGTGCTTAAAGCACTCAGCAAGGCAACCACGACAAGGAAGCACAGAAATTTAACAGGCGGGCAAACTGAAATTTACTTAGAATTATTTAATTAGCCATTGTTATTTCGAGGGAGTCTTCTCCTTTTAGTTTTACTTGAGGCTTTTTACATTTTGTCAAAAGAAAGATTAGTTGGGTTAAAATATTAGCACTGAAAGGACTTCCCTTGGTAACTGAAATGTTTTGAAAGATCATTTATCATCATTATTATTAATATGTGTTTTTTTTCAGGGTTTTTTTTTTTTGGTCTAAATGTCTCACAGGAGATAAAAGTAAATTTGAACATGATTAAATTGAGATGAATACCTGGTTGATATCTTGCCTCTTGTAGTGCTCCAACTTCCATTCTGAAAGACATATGAGACACAAAAGCTGATGTTAAGATTAAAAAAGAATGGGCCATTTCATTATTGTGAGTGGTCAATGCTTAGTGAAACATGAAAGTATTGGCAACGTCTGTTTTAAGTCAAAGGATGCTTAAAAGGCAGAGGTGTATATTTTTAAAATGAGAATTTTAAAAGAATGACTGAAAAGTACTGGGTGTTTTCTGTGATAACTTATTGAACTTTCTAAATGCTCATTTGGAGATAACTGTTTCAGAACATCGAAAGCTAATGAACAATGAAACTAAAAGGCACAGTGATGACACCTCTTGGCAGGGCTCCAGCTCGTCCCAGCCCTGTCCCAGGGAGTTACCCAGGCATTTTTCTGTAAGGGCAGTTGCTCGCAAAATACTTAGAGTTGTAGCTGTGGTTGCACCTACCATCAATAATTCCAGAAGTTCAAAGAGTACAAGAAGTTACTATTAAAACTGCCTTCAAAGATAACGTCATTCCTCTTTCTACCTTTCTATGAATTCAGAAATTTCAATAAACAGTAACCAAAGTAATTGAGACCATGTCTTTTTAGGACTTTATTTATTTATTTTTATAGGGAGGGGAAGGGAAGGAGAAAGAGAGGGAGAGAAACATCAATGTGTGGTTGCCTCTTGTGCACCACCTGCTGGGGACCTGGCCCATGACCCAGGCATATGCCCTGACGGGGAATCGAACCCGCGACATTTTGACCAGCAGGCCAGCACTCAGTCCACTGAGCCACACCAGCCAGGGCCCATGTCTTGATTTAATGACTTTAAGATATATTACTGAAAGGCTTCTAAGATATTTTATGATGAAAGATCCTTTAATAAGCTAATAAAGTTTAAAATATGTTCCTGCTTCTATTAGTTAGCTACTATAAAATTCACGCTAATCACCTGTTGAGGGAAGGAATACTTCCTTTCTCTGTAACTTATAATACTTAATATTCATGTAAGAAAAACTACATTCTTTCTGTCATGATTCTTATAGGCATGTGATTCTAAAATATTCATTCACTGAAAAAAAACAAACGCCAAAATACAGTTCTATCTCCTAAGTACAAATGGACTATTTAACCTAGCTTCTATTTAGATCTAATCTAATCCATTTACCCCAGGGTATAGGAATATCAAATGATGCAACTGCATTGGAAAACAGTTGGGAATTCTGCAAAAATTAAACACAGTTTCATATAACCCACGTATTCCATTTCTGTGAATCCAGACAAGAGAAATTAAAACATATGCACACACGAAAACTTTCACACAGATCTTGACGGCACTATTATCGTAACAGTCACAATGGCCGTGAGGTGAGTGTATAACAAATATAGCACTCACAGCAATGAAACATCATTTGGCTGCAGGAGATAAACTACTAGCGCATGCTCCAGCCTAGAAGAGCCATGAGAGATTGTGCCTCGTGGGAAAAGCCAGATGTGGCACATAGTGAATAATCCCATTTATATGGAATGTCCAGAACAGGCAAATCCACAGAGACACAAAGCAGATTAGTGGTTGCCAGGTGATGGGGAGAGGGGGAAATAGGAGTGACTGCTAATAGGTTTTGGGGGGGAGGGGGACCGTGAAATGCTTTATAGTTAGATAGTAGAGGCGATTACACAATCTTGTTAATGTACACAAAAGAATAAATTGTACAATTTTAAAGTGTGAATCGTATGGTATGAGAATTACATCTCCACTAAAAAATCCACAAAAAGAAAGAATGCATCTAAATAACTTTAACATACAAACCAAAAAGAGCCTTCTATGGTAAAAAATAACCAAACACAACTTGAGTCTGAATCCCTGGAGGAGGTTTTAAAAAATTCTAGGCCTCACCCAGACTCATGGAATCAAAATATCTAGTCACAAGATCTGGAAATCTGCATTCTTAAAATATCTTTATTTTTAGAAAATAAAGCTTTGGATGAGCCTGATGAAACTAATCCAGAGTAAGGCGTCTGAAAGGAATTTGTTTTGTCCCATCAGGAAAAACTTTGGTGGAACTCTGAAAAAGAACCTTACCTTAATTCTTTTTCTTCAGGAATTGAGAAGCAAGGAAGGCTTGGGCAACACAGAAAGCCTTCCAAAGTACTAGGGTCAGGGCCAAATCTGTCCAATTGTGACCTGTGGGTAAGTTATCTGACAGTCTTTGCACATAGGATTTGACCCAGGGTTTCATCTACAGCCCAGTAAAAATAAGGAATGCGAAGAAAAAAGCCAACAGTATAATTTATACTTGAACTTTCATAAGGCAAATGATTAAGACTATATAAGCTGAATATTATAAATCAAATAATAGGAACTATATAAAAGTAATACATAGAAATAGTAATGGCACAATATCAGAAGGAAAACTATTACTTGAAAGGGATTTTTTAAAAGATCTTATTTATTTATTTTTAGAGAGAGGGGAAGGGAGGAAGAAAAAGAGAGAGAGAAGGATCCATCGGTTGCCTCTTGCACACCCCCAACTGGGGACCTGGCCTATAAGCCAGGCATGTGCCCTGACTGGGAATCGAACCATCAATCTGTATGGTTTGCAGGCCCGTGCTCAATCCACTGAGCCACACCAGCCAGGGCGGGATGAACTTTTTAGAAGTAAAGTGTGTTATCAGCCTAGCAAATGACATTTCAGTTTGTGGGATGATGCCCAACCCACTGAGCCTTACCAGTCAGGGCTTGAAAAGGATTTTTTAAAATTAAACTTTGGTTTTATTTTAAAATGTGATATTTATAAAGACAATAAAGATAAATGTTCATACCTTTCAAAAGTGTGTCATTAAACTGCTGAGCTGGTACTCTTTGGGGATATTTAATTCCAGCCCCCCAGGTGACGAAAGGAGTTAAGGTCTCTGACGGATGACCAGCCCCATGGGAACCTGCAAAGAGGACACCCAGAGAAATAAGGCAAGTCCATACAAACTGACTTATACCTAAATATTTATTTCTTAAATACTTAAAGTGAATCCATCTGTAATTAATTCTAACCACCACACTCCCAAACGCTTGCAACTCTGTGTAACCATTGGTTTCAGAATATTCCCAAAGCCGTTCAGGGCAGCAACAACAAACAGGCACAAACAAATGAACACACAAAAAAGGCAGAATGTCTGTCGAGTAACTCTGGTTGAAAAAGGAATAAGAACACTAACAATGAGACGGGGAGAAGATGCCACCGGAGTAGCTCCGAAGACAAAAAAAAACAGGGAACGCGCTTTTAGGGAGGAGCCACCCAAGTCTGGGGCACACAGCTGAGGCCAGGTCTGTTCCGGAGAGCACGGCGTAGTCTCCAGACGTTTTTCTCCCAAGCCTCTCTGGCTGGTGCAGCCAAAGCCCTTCACTAAGTGGAATCTGCTCACTAGAATTCTAGAGTCAAACCTCATCTTGGCCTCATTATGTTCTCCGGGTGCACACTGTGTTTTCCTGGGACTCCCATGGGGAGGACAGGATTGTCGAGGGTCAATCTTCAGCAGTAACACCTCAACCTCGCCCTCTTCGCTGTCATGCACGGCCAACCCTAGGTAGGTAAGTATTGGTAGTTTTTGTGTTCTCCTTCCTGCTTTCCCTAGTTACACTTTGGGAATACAGCGCCATAGTTAGAAGACTCTGCGTACGTGATCAGAAGTTTTTACACTAACACTTGAAGCATACAGTGCACTAAGACACAGAACCCTCCTCAGCACGGCGTCTGTAAGCTTCGTTGGCCACTCTCACTGCCAAGTGCACGTTGCTTAAAGACAGACTCACCCCAGTCTGTCATTCCGTGGTCAGAGGTGAAGATAAAAGCCGTTTTCCCATCGTCTCCATAGAACTCTTTAAACAGGGACACAAGCCTTTTAACTCCTTCATCAACTATTTTAATATTGTCCTTATATTCCCTGTTTAAAAAGAAACAGAACACATTAAATTACATGAATTTGGAAAAATCAAATTTATTCAACATGAACTCATGACATTCAAAGTCAGTAACTCCTAAAATACTTTCAGATTTCAACTTTAATATTTTAAAATCAGAGCTCTTTAGATTGTTAAAAAATAATGTCTCTTCTGTTTAAAGAAGCAACAGAATAAGGAATAGTTTTCTGAAGTGAGTTAAGAGGAGGGTACTGAACAGCAAACACATTTTAATGAATGCCTTTTAAGTCTCAAACGCAACAGCGATGCCCTTCAGCTCAGGTCCCTCATGAAGCAAACTACACTGTCTTGCCACACTGACAGGTAAGCATAAGCGCTTCAAGTACAGAATATCTGCATCCCTTAGACCGTTTGTGGTATATGATATTATAACGTGATATCACATCAGATATGTTCTCACAAATTACAATGAAGCTTTCTACACCTGTACACTTAAAAACTGCCAGGGTGGCCAGGCCGTGGAAGGGTGGCTTGGCAGGAACGTCGTCGGTTAAAATGGTGTGTCACGTGAAGGAAAGGAGCATGAAGCACAGTGACTGGCAGCTAACCAGCAGGCTTCGCAGCTAGTCTCATCCAAACCCAATTCGAAATAAAGTCTAAAAGTGTAACTTAGATTCTTCCTCTTTCTTACGGTCTACACACGTGAGAAAAATATTTGCTATTCTATATAAGGAATACTACTGAAGTACAGAATACAAAACTTTATACAGTGATTTGCTAGGTAAAATTCTGAATAAATCGAATGCATAAGGAATAGCTAATGACATCTTTTGTGATTTTAATACCATAAAAATGCTTTTTATCTCAAGATTTACTGAATTTCTAAAATATGTAAGTCTCTTCTCTACCTTAACAAATGAGGAACACAGGACACGTTACTTACATTACTAACTTGTGGTCCGGCCACAGCACATGTAACCTTGGCTTCATGTCAACCTACACTTCATAGAGTTGAGAACTTACCGTACTTCAGAGCTATTTAAAATATAAATATAACTCTACTTTAGAGTTACTTAAAATGTTGTTGTGATAATCACAAAAAAACCCTATTATAATGCTTCAAAAGTTCAAACAGAATGGTTGTTTCCCACAAATACAAGAAATTAAACACAGCATTCAAATTACCTCGACGTTGGTCGGTGAGCATGCCCATTTGTATCTATTCCTAATAAATGTAAGAAAAAAACGATTTTCTCTTCGTTCAGTTTAGAATACAAAGACTGGTTGTTTCTGGCAGCATGAAAGAATTCCTACATGTAAAAAATCAGTTGAAAAAAAATTGAGTGCATTTCTTCTATTCAGAAAATAATTCTGATGAACACAGTTAATTAAACTTATACATAATTATAACATAATCTTATTTTGTTTAAATGTGCCCTCAGGCCTACCGACACAAGGTCCTTGTCATCACCTGAGACCTCTGTGTTCAACAGGGAGGGAGCTACTTTCTGTGGGGAAAAAAGGTTATGGGAAGGAGATCTGGTTTCATGAGGATCCCCTAGTATTGAATAAGACAGGAGACGGAGGAAATATTTTGACGAGAGCCAAAAATAAAGCAGTACTAGTGGCCTTAAGGACACACAGAAGAGGGTTACCACCTGAGTCGGGTGGGGAGTGGGGCGAAGCAAGCAGAAATCAGGGAAGCCCTCTTGGAGAAGATGCTGCATAAGCTGAGTTTTAGAAAGAGATCCAACGCGGATGAACTTTAAGGATATCAGGCGAAGTGAAATACACTAGTCACAAAGAGACAAACATGGTATGATTTCATTTCAAAGGGGTAACTGGAGTGATCAAATGCACAGAAACAGAAAGGAGAATGGTGGCTGGCAGGGGCTGGGGAGCAGGGTCGGGGTTGGGGGCGGTGAGTAGTTGTTTAGTGGGTGTGGAGTTTGTTCGGCAAGATGCAGACGCTCTGGAGATTGGCTGCGCAACATGCGAATATACTTCCCTCAACCCTCCTGAACCTCAACACTTAAAAATGGCTGGCACGGCAAATTTTTTGTTACGTGTATTTTGCCCCAATTTAAAAACAAATGAGTAGGTCTTTGCATGGATCTATAAACCGTCTGGCTGGACTTAAGCATGAGTTCTGGCAGGCGCAGAGTCTGGGCAGAACCCTCAACTCCCTCTCCAGCCTCATCTCAAACCCGGCTCCCAGCCAGCAACCCTGCCATTCTCACCTCCTCTTCCTTCAGACTCCCTCAGGCCCAGGCGGCTCTTCCTGCAGGGCCCAGGAGGTGCAGAGTGTCACTGGTAATCCAGAGCCGTACCTTTCTGTCTCCCAAATTTCAGAGGTCACCTCAAGATTCTCAGGAAAGCCTTCCCCTAACCTTTCAGTCTAGATCGGAGTTTTCTAAAGACATATTCTCAGTCTCTGTAGTTTTCCTTCACACTGTTTTACCACTGTTGATGGTTTCTTATTTTGGTTGCTATGTATGTATTTTATAAAGACACAGGCAAATTCTTTTTTTTCTGTTCACCAACACTAGCAACATTGAAATAAAGAAGGCATAAAATCAGGTCAACCACCAGCTCTATATGCCCATCCACAAGAAATCAAATTCATGATTTTCAAGCATTTTCAGCCAAGTAAGTCAAGGGTCTTTAAGCAGTGGATAACAAAACCAAGTAGATTATATTAAAATGTGATGATTAGCAAAGAAATTCGCTAATTATTTTCTTAAAGAAGTTTAATTTAACCTGAAAGTTTTCCCTGTTGACAAAAGTCTATGTTACTTGAAAAAAGAAAGTGTCAAGGAGAAAGATCCCGGTAAAAGAAATAGTGTTTATCAAAGAATGCAGAGCACTTAACTCCTGCTGAGTAAATACAAAGACAAAGACAAACACAAACACATACCGGGGAGTCTATCACAAACAAATGAACAAAAATGACTATGTTACGGAGAAGTTCAGTGTCAGTTCCAAAGACAAAACCGGTAAAAAGAAAAATCACTGTGGTTCAATCCAGGGAAGCCTCTTTCAACAGATGAATTACAAGTTATAATTTGAAGATGAGAAACCATGGATGACAGAAAGGAGCGAGCCAATAGCCACAACTGAGATTTTCCCCCCACTTTTGATGAATTTTAAGTGGATTCCTGGTGAAACTGTGATAACTGTCACTATTAAATAGTGAAACAACTCTTAAACGCATAAATATTTTACTGATCAACTTGCTCATTTGTTTTTACTTAACCTAGTTTTTCTTTAGAGTACAATTTTTTAAAAAATCCACTTTCTGTATTACAACTGCACTACATTTAAATAGCGCTTTTCAAAGGGCCCTCACCCATCCACGTGGGACCACCACGTGAGAGGGAGGTGAAGGTCACATCGAGGGCCGTGCAGCAGACAAGGAAGGAGAGACAGGTCAACCCAAATCCAGCCTAAGGCTCATTCACTCTCAGAAACATGTATTATGAAAAGGTTATCTTTTTAAAATTATTTTTTAAATTTATCTTTAATTGGTTATTACAGAATGTATAATTTCTTAGTCCCCAGTCTTTTAAAAATAGCGTGCTACGACAAAGCACTTTTACGTTCACACAAGTAGAAAGCAACTGAGACGCATCACTAACAAATCAGTTTCTAGCACTTGAGGTAGAAATGCACGCTGCACGTTAACCATTCAAGGGCCCGCACCTTCACACGATCAAACACCCATGTGTCCAGTTTTGATACATCCTGGGCACCAAAATCCTCGCTGTCAGCATCATAAGTGTGCGTAAAAACATGGTTTCCTGTAGCGCCTGAAAAGGAAAGTTTAGGAAAAAAATTTAGCATCTTTTAAACTGGTGTAATTATGAAGTAGTCATTAAAGATTTTTGTGAGGACCCAGAATTTTTCACAAAGCATTTTGTATTATGATGGGGAAAATAAAGATGGGAAGGATAATTGTTTATTTTACGCACCGTGGACCATGCTTTGTGCTTTAACACACACTGTTGTTCTCACAATAACATTCTCTAATTTTACAGAGACACCACATGGGAGTTAATTAACTTGCCAAAGTGACAATGCCGATATACAAAAATAAACACCAAAGTTTGTCTCCCTATAAGCATTAAAGTACTCAAAAAAAATTTTTTGTGTGTATTAGGATGTTAGAATCTAAAACAGATGAAGTCATTTAGTTTACAAAACTTTCTAAAGCAAGGGAAAAAATTCAAATATTCACTTCCTTTCTTCATAGAACATGTGTATGAGGGGGGACCCAAAAAGCCCAGAATTTATTTATTAAAAATTGTGTATTTATTCTTACACATTTAAACTTAAGTCTCCTTCAAAGTGCTCTCCATTTGATACAATACACCTATTGAGATGTTCTTCCCACACTCAAAACAGTTTTTGAACTTGTAAATTTTCATGTCTTTTAGTGCTTCTGCCATTTATTGTTTCACCTCCCACAGCGGCAAAATGTTTCCCTTTGAGGATTTTTTTCATCCAGGGAAACAAAAAAAAAGTTTCTAGGGGCAAGACTGGGTGAATAGGAAGGGTAGGGAACAGGGTCCTGCATTTTTTGTCAAAAACCACTGGACTCTCAACACAGTGTGGGCAGGTGCGCTCCTAAATCACCCACCATGACTTGGGCAAACACATTGCGTCTTCAAAACAAATTCCCTGAAGCTGAACGCAGCCTCTCACAACACCACCAGCTGGTGCACTGATACAGATGGGGTCCTAGAACACTCACCTAGCAGGGGAAGCCTGTACTACAGGGGGCCTGCCCTCCAGAAGATAACTCCATTTTCGGGCAGGGGGTCCCCCCTCATATATTTCTCACTATTAAGGGAATAAATACTGCTTATTGCTAAACAGTTTGACAGAGTAAACAAATATATTCTTACACATTAGCAATATTTTACCAAAAATCCAATCAACTTAGTAAATTTCTGAATTAGACAGGCTCTTATAGATCATAGGGAAGAGATAAAATAATGACAATCTCTTACAACATCAGTCTAGCTGTACCAACGTTAGCTATTCCACTGCTCAGCCACTCTAATTCCCAGATCCTAAGTAAAGGTCTGAGTGGGTTTGTTGGTTACCATAAGAAACGGAACATTCCTATAGGACTGCCTGCAGTTCAGGCACCAGCCCTGTCCTACCAACCATGGCCAGAAGTAGGAAGCTGTCAGACATAACAACTCAAACCATCCTCACCAGCACCAGTGCCCCCCCAAAGCTAAACTACTGTCCAAAGAAGGGGATACGTAAATGGCAAGCAGTTTCCAGGTTTTTGTGGGGTTTTTTTGGCATGCCCTACATAATAATGTTCTCTGAATAGTATGTGTAAATTTCTGAATATGTATTAGCTTTGAAGACATATTAATCTTCAGTAATTCCAATTAATCATAATTACACCTATGGCAAAGTATAATGTTACAAAACCTTTTCATTAAGTGAGATGACCAATCATTCTGGTCCCACAAAAAGTCATTTAATGACATAAAACTGAAATAAAATCCAAGTGATTTTAGGATTATTAACTTTATAATCAAAAGATGTCCTAATAATTGCAGATTCCTACACAGAAACAAACAAATCCAAATGGCAAGATCCTAAACATATAAAAATAGGAATGATAAATATAAATTTTAATGTTTAAATCTTTATATTACTATCTACCAACTTCTATTTAAGATGTTTTACTGACTTTTTAATTCATCAACGTAAAATAAACCAGATATCAACATCTTCATCATGAGGAGTTATACAGGCACTTTGCTAAATGTTTCATAAGAATCATCTAATTTAATCCTAAAAACCAAGCTATGAGATAAAAGCTATCATATTTACAAGAAGGCAAACTTAAGTTCAGAGGTCATTTAACTTGCCCAGGACTACAAAGCTGTTGACCGTGAGCACCATGCATCACTTCAGCGAGTCCAAAGCACTAACGGCTATGTGATGTGCCGACACTGCAAGTACCGCTCCGAAGGGAAAATCATGTTGACACGTCTCTTCCCTGCAACACGCATCCCTATTTCAGAAACGCTGAATGTGTTAAAGCGTGCATCTCAAAATCGGTAAAACATAGTATATAAAAAATTACCTATCGATTTATTGACCTATTGACCTATTGACCTATTACCTGAGAAAATATAATCAATGACTCTCACCTTTGGCAAACATAGACACGATATCTGGGCTTCCCCAGCTCCACGTGTACTTGCTTTCATTGAAAAGAGAGTCAAATTCCACAGGGTTTTCTTTCCATCCTTCAGGTAATTGAGAACAAAAGGAGCAAATGGTAACAATAGTAACATATAATGGTGAGGTATTACTATAGCCCCTAAAGAAGTATTTTTCAAATAACAACAACGAGGATTAATCACACAACAAATGCAAAAGTAAAAATGGATTTTGTTACATATATCATGCTATAATTTTTTAAAGCTTACGACAGATAATGTACTTTTTACTAAAATACAGAATTATTTTGAACTTTTGAGAGTTAACATCTAGGAAAACCATAGATCCATCCAATCTCACTCTTTCATTTATTTATTTTTTCAATCCCATTCCTTTAATAGCACACAGAATGCTGCAACACTAAAAGCTGAATTCTTGAATTAATACCAGGGTGTTTATGTAAGGCCTGCTAAAATATTTATGCAAAGTATCTCAAAACAAGCCTCTCCTTGTGTCATGATGCAGGTTAAAGAAACACTATCAACATAATAAATTTCTCACACGGTAAGACTGTCTAAATAGGCAGTACCTTTGGCAACTGCGCTGACATCTTCATAAAACCCAGCTATCACAGCCACGTGGCCTGGCCGAGACTCAGTCGGCACGCGCGTATGAGAGACCCCCCAGCTGCCTTCCTGCATCACGATATTCCTGAAAGACATCACCGATGAATAGTTAACACAGACTGCAAGTAACTGCTCTGATAAGGTTTGGGAAAAATAAGATCACAGGAGTCCAAACCAAAAGTCAGTCAAAATTTAAAGATGAGAGAAACCCTGTTAAGCCCAGCCGAGCCCAGCCCTAGCCCTCCTAACCAGCGGATGGACAAAGAGCCACCCCAACCACGGCACGAAATCGAGACAAAATGCGCCACTGTCCTTCGTTTTAAGCCACAAAGTATTGAAATGGTGTGTTACATAACAAGTAATTGACACACACAATAAAATTCTAATACTGTCAAACTTTTATTAGGTGCGGTGATGGTATTATGGCCATGCAGGAGAAAGTCCCTGTTCTTAATAGATACATGCTGAAGTGTTTAGGGATGGTGGTGTAATATCTTTTCCACAAATTTTTATTCTTTCAAAAAATTTCCAATTACAGCTGACGTTTGGTGTTATATATGAGTTTTAGGTGTACAGCACGGTGGTTAGACATTCCTGCAGTTTACGACAGGGCCCTCCCCCCGGGTAAGTCTAGGGCGTATCTGGCAACGGCAGCGCTGACCACACTCCCTACGCTGTGCGTTTGTCCCTGTGACTGAGTTGTAACCGCAATTTCTGCTTCTTAACCCCTTAGCTTTTTCACCCAGCCCTCACCCCCATCGTGTCTGACCACCATCAGTCTGTTCTCTGCATTTATGAGACCGCAGTATCTTGCTTTTAAATTATTCGGGAAAAAAACTAAGCCTCTGCGTGTGTGTACTGAGAGAATACAAATATGAAAAAAGTTAAAAACTGTTAAATCTAGGTTATAGGTTTACAAATGTTCATTATACAATCTTTTCAAATTTTCCTGTACTTGAAAAATTCTCAAAATAAAAAATTAAGGGGAGGGGAAATGACTATACTCCTAAGTAGGAGTTAAAGTATATCCCTAAATTGGAGATTAAAACAGGCAAAAAGCCTCTTTTGCTAAAATGTATCAGTATTTTTTTAATTGTATCATAATGATCTATAAAATTTGGGGAAGCAAAACCACCAGTAATGCCTCTGCAGGGGAAAGATCAGCAGAGCAACAAGTTACAAAGCACTGCATTGTAACAAGTGTCAAGAGAACTGCTTGGCTCTCCAAATGGTCTGTACAAAAGCATCTGTAAGACAACAGGTGGGGTGACAGCCAGAGGGGAAGGGAAAGGGGTAGTGCAGGTGGGCAAGAGGAGTGAAAATGGGAACAGAAAGAGACTTTTCTTGGAGTAGTGGGTGCATGACGCAACGTGCACATGACGTTTTGTTGAGTGGTACACTTGAAATCTGTATGGGTTTGCGAACCAGTATCACCCCAAATGATTCCATTAAATAAAAGTTTAAGTACTGGTTTGGATGCTTTTAGTATTGACTTACCTCATAATAAAACAAATTTTGGTAAAATACATACATAATAAGTAAAAAGCTTGAAAACCACTGAACCACATATTGAGAGAAATATTTTTTTAATTCCTTTAGTTATAGAATGAAAACTGAATTTAGAAAGATGAAGGCATAAAGAAATTTGTATACCTTTGCTTAAAAACATTTCAATCAGTTCAGATCATACTTTTTCCAAAGATGTCTCTGTTTCAGTTGGCACGCTTACCTAATAAATGGTGCTCTAGGGTTTCCGTTTTCATCGAACTCATGGAGTGCATCTGCCCGCAGCCCGTCAGCAATGATGAGCACCAGTCTCCTTGCTGGAGGGGTCAATGGCGTAAACTGAGGAGTCATCCCATGAACCAGGGGAGACGTAAAGTAGATGTCGAAGATGGAGGCAAAGAACACAATGTGGACGAAGAATCCCACAACAAAGAACAGCAGCATATCCAGAGCAACTAATTAATCTTCAAAAAAGCTGAAAGAGGGAACAAACTTAAATTTGGGTAAACCTTAATGCAGTTCTGTATTTTCACAAAGCTTGATGATTTCAAGTAGATGGGATATATATTTTAAAATACTGCATATCTCGCAACTTCATTTATGGTGGTAACAATAAACATTTTTTAATAATGAGGTGATAATGAAGTAAAATGAATGATAATGTACACTCAGGGAAAAATAAGATGTTCAATAAGCAATTAGCTCCAGTGAACTATTTATAATAAAATTAAATGTATATTAAGCTTCTAAAAACAGATATACAACAGGATCAAAAAAACAAAGAAAGAACTAAATGGGCCCCAAGATGAGTTGGAATGCAGTCCAATCAAACCCTATGTAAAGCAGAAAATGTAACTCCTGGAGCTCTTGGCTGCCCATATGACAACCACTGGTGTTCCCAGAATGCTCACATCATTTATATGTGTGAGAATTTTTTCCATGTTTGCTTATCCACTCAGGAGACTTCTAGCTTTTCTGGACTATCAGCAAGCTGAATAAACAACATGCATTTTTGTCCAGTTAGCTAAATTGTAGGAAGGGAAAAGTAGTTAAATTTCATCTTAGCTTCAGAAAATTTGCACTCAGGAACGGAACACAGTTTTTTAGTTCCCTGAACACCAATACAAGAAAGCAGAAGGTTACATTTATTCAATCAGTAAAAACGTCCCATACACATACTACGTGCATAAGTGTGTGCAGGGGTACTGCAGGGACCACAAGAAGTGACGGTCACAGACCTGATGACCTGATGGGCTTACAAATACTCAGCACAGGAAAACAAAGCAATGTGAAATGAAAGAAACATTTAAACAAATCCCTAGTTAACCGCCAGCATTGACCTGTCCACACAGGTGTGTGCTTCAGGTGAGTCTGAAGTTCGCTTGTGTGGGTGCATCTCTGCAGGTTAGAAACAGAGTGCTCTAACATGTCTTTTTGTAATGGAACTGTGTTAAGTTACATGTAGTGACCCTTGGGTGAAAACCACCAGAGGTGAAGTCATTTGGATTGCAGATACATATTATTCATCCTGGCCTGAAAAATTACATCATGGAAAGAAAGGGTGACAAAATACTCTGCAAAGAACTTAAATATTGGAGAATAAACCTTATCAAAGCCAAGCATATAACAAAAAAGAAAATAGAGCAAATGCTCAAATTATGGGCCACTTGTTTTTCTGAGAAAATCAAGAGCAGCTAAATATCAAAGACTTTTCATAAAGTATAAAAATCCCTTAGTGAGTAGATGCTGTTCTGCAATCTAACATAAGACTACAGAATAAATATTCTGTTTTTTCTAATATATGAGTTTCAACTACACAACAAGCACCATCTTAATAATGATATTCTGAATATAAAAATAAGATAATCACTCTGATAAGTTTAGAAAATACAGAAAAGTTACCTATAATTTGACAACCTAAACAAAAATCAATTAATAGATTCTTATTTTTTATGCTATCTACATTTTTGGAGGCTCACAATTTTATATATTGCTTTTTTTCCTTTATTATACATTAGCACTTCTGTTATTAAAAAAAAACAAAAATCTCTTCCTACACATCATACCTTTATATATCTACTCTATGGGGTGCATCTTAATTTTCTTATTACCCCCATATTATGAAGCATTAAGGTTTTTTCCAATTTTCACTATTAAAAGTCAGTGTGACAAATCTAAATTTATGTGTAATTTTTATTTAACTCTTTAGGCATGTCACATTCCGTGTGTAAGATACCAAGTGCAATCACTGGACCGAGGCTGCGAGCCTCACAGGGTGATCTGATCATAGATTCCTACCTTCTCCGGTGAAAGGGACCTTGGCCTTAAGCAAGCCCTGTCCTTTGTTTCTGTGCATCCAGGTGAACACCTTTGCAGACACCTCCTTCTAAACACGTCCACCTTCAAGAGAATCTGTGATCCTGGGAACTATCCTGTGATCTGACCCCCACCCTGCTCTTTCCCACCTCCATGTGCTCTTCCTTTCCTTAAATTCCCTCAATTCCAAATGCATAAAAGAAATTGCAAACTGTCCTTCAGAGAAGCATTTTGCCTCGTCTGTTGAAATCTTGCTTCTAGGCATATCGTCTGTTTTGCTCAAATAATTTTTTTTTAATTCTCTACAGGTGTATATGTTCTTATACCAACAATTCATAATGAAATGCCATGTAGCAGTGAAAATGAATTAAATCACATCTATGACAAGGATGCATCTCACGAATAGAAGGATTAATTTTAAAAAAATCTTTTAGAAGCACTGACTGCTCTTTTCTCCCCAACACCACCAAACTTCTTCAAAATATTGAACACAATCTCTTTTTAACTGGCCACCTAATTTCAAACAACTTAAATTGAGCCTTAGTTTTCATTACACCAGAGGGAAAGCTTTCACTGGTGTAGCAAAATCCAATGGCTGTTTTCCAGTCGTCTTCCACGGCTCATCCATTCCATTTGTCTTTGTTACCCGTGCCGTCTTGGAAAAATAGCTCTTATTTCTCCGCTTCCTTGGACACCACTTCTTTGGCTTTCCTCCTGCACCTCCGACCAGTGCAAAATGGGTGCTACTGGTCAGTGACTTTTGGAGTTACTCAAAACTTGGTTGTAGGTCCTCTTCTCTCCTTACTCTATGCCTTCTATTTAGGCATTTTAAATCATATCCTTGGTTTTAGTTACCATGTATATGCAAAAGTCTCAACAAATTATAGCTCCAAATCCTTGTCACTCTAACCTTGTAACTCTCTATATGTAGCTCTAACCTTGACACATCCATTTGCATATTTCAAAGAAATGCAACTGAGTATGTTTTTAACCAGACTCACCGGCCTCACCCCCTGCCCCCCTTGCCATGAGCTAGCTCTGTTTAGGTCGGAGCTGCCCCAACGCCTAGGGCTCCCAGGCTCAGGTGAAGGCACCACCTTCCATCCCAATATGTAAATCAAAGAACTAGAAATCATTCTTTATACCTCATTCCTCTGCTGTATAGCAATGTATTATTTTTTTGTTTTGCTTTTTACAACATGTAAATCTGAACAAGTCACTCCTCATATAAAAGCCTTTAGTGCCTCTCCCCCATCCTAATCAAGACTGAAATCCTTAATGGGACTAACAAGGTCTTACATGGGCTAGGCTCTGCCTCTTTTTCCAGCCTTGTCCCATAGCACCTCCTGCGCCCTTTGCTTTACCGCATTCCACTACACTGGCCTTTTTAAAAAAAATTTCCTTACCTATGCCATACTTCCTACCGTTGCAAGGTCTTCACAGGTACAATTCCTCTGCATAGAATGCGCTTCCAACCTTCCCTCCACCCTCTCACCCCCAGTCTCATGACATCTGCTTGTGCTCTCAAGCACCACCTCCGCTGGGACACTGCAGTCCGAATCAGAAACCGAAACTTTTACTTCAGTTCATAATTACACAGCTATTTCACTATCTGGATTACTGTCTCTCTCTTTCACTTAACCATAATTTCATCACAGCAAGACAGGGCTTCTCCAGCACTCATCGCAGTCCTAGGCACTTAACAAATGTTTACCGAATTATTTAGGATTATCATTTCAAAGGTGCATGTAATATGCACTATTGCCACTAGAGGCTGCTTTGCTTCTCTTTTCATTGCTCCAGAACACAGAGAAAAGCAGTGAAGATTCAGGATACAGAACCACATTTTATTAGAGTTACTGAAAAAGAAAACTTTGCCATGACTCAATTATTTAGAAACCTCTCAAAATAACTGAATAACTACTAAAAATTTTAAAAGACACATATCCATGTACCAAGAAAAGTTTTTGCCTGAGAAATGTTTGCTACCTATTAAAAAACAATAAAACATTAGATATTTCTAAAACTTTAAGTCAGCCATGACTTGCATTTAAAATTTTACTTTTGTAGTTATTTTAAAACTTTTAAGGCCAAAAATAACTTTTAGACACAAAAATGATTGAAGTACAGGGAAAAAAGCAATCTGTTACATTTTCATCACTATGATACAAACTGCAATGATCATCCTCATTATTCAGTGAAACATCAGCTGTAAAGATCCATATTCATGCAAATCTTGCTAGGTAGAAAAATATTCCCAGCATATGAATAATAAACTATTGTTAAGTAGAGATCAGCAATTATTAATATTCTAGTATGTGCTACTTCTTAAAATGTTAAATTGGTAAGCAAACTTCTGTATGGTAGAAAAGCAAAGTACTCACAGAGAAGGCTGGCCAGTTGGTTCGTTATGGGCGTGGAAGGTCATATAAACAAATCCATGAATATAAAGTAGAATCAGGAAACTAGATTTGTACAGGAAGCCAATCATGGAGGACTGCTATATCCAACCACTTACAACTCTGAGGAAACATGTTAAATCTTATATCAACTGATTTATCTATGTTAAATCAACTTAGATTCTAGAAGTCAGATACTAAGTTAAAGCTATGGTTTTTTTGCCCTACGGACTTAATTGCTTTTTCCAGTTGATATTTATTTTTAAAAATCTGCCAAGCATTTTCAATTTATACTAATATTGTACTAAATGATAACTGGCTATAATAACATTTATGATATACTAAGTACCAGGCTGTGTGACAAGCACATTCCTAATATGGAGTACTTTCATTATCCCTTTGACAGACAGATGAATGTAAGTGAGGTTAGAGAAGTACCTAACTTTTTAAATGTCTCACAGCAAATAATTGGTACAACTGGGATACAGACTTTAGGCTCTTCCACCTGATAAGAACAATCCTCTTCAGGGATCCTAAGTGCAGGAAATTTCTAAAACTCCCCATTAGAGATGGAAAGATTGTACATAAACTGCCCATTTCTAATCACGCCCTTCCCAAGCCATTCCTAATTGCTCTCATTCTTCCATTCCAAAGATTGGTTCCATTTTCCATCTCTCTGGCAAACTCTCTTAGAATAAGGATCAGCAATCCTTTCTGCCAAGAAATATATAACAGGGAACAGCATTAGTTATTTTTAATACTATTTTCCTAACATGGGATTTTGTTCATGTTTTTCTTGAATACATGTCACCGAAAAATATTTAGAATTCAAACATCGGATGTTAACGTTCTCTAAAAAATATTTCACATTCTTAGTACTAACCATGCGCCAGAAACTTCTGGCAAAAGCAAAACAAAAACCCAAAGCGTCATTCAAATGAAAATTTTAGTTTACTGAGCCTAGGTAAACTAAAACGAAAGCCTACACTTAACTGTTGGCGTACCTCTGCATGTAAACCAATAACCTGACCGAAGGTTACATAAGAATGTTCTATTTTAATTTTTCCACAGAGCTAAAGGAGATACTTTACTGCTTGGATGTAATATGCACCTTACCTGATAACATAATGACTGCTACCTATTTACTTGGGTGCTTAAAGGAAGCTATACAGAAGGAAAGGAAATCTTAAACCCAAGAAAGTAGCAATTTATGTGTGAAGAAAAGAGAAACTCTTAGGAATGGCACTGTAATACCGTCAGCTAGAAACTAATATCCCCTCTACTACCTCGGATTGCAATCAAGGAATGACATCAAAGATAAACGTTGAACTTCCACATTTAGTGTACTTACTTTATGTGCTACATTTGATAAAGTCAAAATTATCCAAAGCACCTAAGTTTTAAAATAATAAAGTTTCGCTGTCAATCCCTGAATTCCAGCCTAAACGGACAAGTTGCAAGGCATAGTGGGAGAAGAATGGCTTTTTGGACGTTAATAGAACTGCTTTTTAGTTCCTTTGAATATTTATGAGTGGAGTTGACTTGAACAGGTCAATGAACATTCCTAGGCTTAAATTCACTGATCTCTCTACTGGATGGCACTGTATGTGGACTGGATAGGACTGGATTTTGAAGGGTCCCTGTGGTGCAAATTATATATTAAATCCTAAGTGCTTATTGTGCCCCTAACAGTTTGTTATCCAAGTCGAGGCTATCAGGGTATTCGCAGACCCAAGCAAATTCTTTTTCCATTGGCTTTGTACCTCCCACGCCCCACCCGAGCTGCCGTTTCGTAGCGCTAATTCGAGGGCGAGAAGGCGCTCCCCAGGAGTGCAGTTGGTGCTATTCCCAGGCCTCCAGGGCAACCAGGCACGTGGCTGGGAAGGAGGATTAAAAAAAGCCAAATTCTAACTCCTGCCTGCGCATCCGCTACACATTTAGGAAAAACGTCACCAATTAGCGCAAAAAAAAAAAAAAACACAAAAAACAAACAAACAAACAAAAAAAAACCCAGAAAGAAAAAGTGAAGCGTGCTGGAGCAGCAACGCGTCTGCGGGCCTGGGGCCAGTTTCGGTACCACCGTACCTTTGTGCACTCTCTGGTCCCCGGATTTTACCTGGGACTTATCCCGGTCAGGCCAGATCCGGGAATGAGGCCTCCTCGGTGCCAAGGCAGGACCCAACTCTGGGGCAAGGGTCTCCTCTGCCCCCAGAAAGGAGAGGCAGAAGAACGTTCCTAAGTCACGGTCAAAACCGCATCTCAAGCACGGAACGCCCCTCGACACTTACCTGGCCAGCGACTGCTCTCGCGATAACGCCAGGACCAGTCCTGTGTAACCTCTCCTCCGCCTCCTTATTCCTCTGGCCAATGAGACAGAAGTGGGGGCGGGGTTTTGCCTTCGAACCTAGAGCAGCTTTGCTTGCGGGTGAGTGAACCGACCGGGCTGGGGCGGGGCGGGGCGGGCGCAGGGCGGGGCGGGGAGAGGGGCAGAACGCCCTCCATTTCTCGCGAGACTGGAGACCAGGAAGACGCCTGCAGAGCCCAGCTGCTGGTGCAGCAGAGGTTGAGGCAACCAGTGCTGCTGCCTCCGGACCGGCTCCCTCTGAGCCTACGCCTGGTCTCCAGGAGGGGAGGCAGGACGTGGCCGGTACCGGGCCGTGGAGGT
Organism: Macrotus californicus; assembly: GCA_007922815.1. Taxonomy (NCBI): domain Eukaryota; kingdom Metazoa; phylum Chordata; class Mammalia; order Chiroptera; family Phyllostomidae; genus Macrotus; species Macrotus californicus. The sequence continues at coordinate 34,242 of VMDR010006324.1, forward strand.
GCGCAGTGTCCGCTGAGGCTGAGAGGGAATTCAGGCTGCGGCCTGTCAGAGGCAGTCAGGGAGGTACCCACACGCCTGACAGAGTAAGATGGCGGCGATGGTGCCTGGAGGTAGTGGCAGTGGTGGCGGTGGCGTGAATCCATTCCTCAGTGATTCGGACGAAGACGACGACGAGGTAGCGACGACCGAGGAGCGGCGGGCAGGACTTCGGCTGGGTTCGGGGGGCGACCTAGATCCTGGCTCTGCAGACTCGCTATCGCCCCAGGATCCCGTGGTCTTAGGGAGCAGTGCACGGCCAGGGCTCCCTGGGGAGGCGGCGGCTGCGGTGGCTTTGGGGGTCAGTGGGGAGACCCCGGCCCGCTTGTCAATTGATGCAATCGCGGCTCAGCTGTTGCGCGATCAATACTTGCTGACCGCCCTGGAGCTGCACACCGAACTGTTAGAGAGCGGCCGCGAGCTGCCTCGGCTGCGCGACTACTTCTCCAATCCCGGCAACTTCGAGAGGCAGAGTGGGACCCCGCCGGGGATGGGGGCGCCGGGAATTCCCGGAGCCGTCGGCGTTGGAGGTGTAGGAGGTCGGGAGCCGAGCATGACGTCGGGCGGGGGACAGCTCAGTAAGTGAACGCTGCGGGTCTCTCCGGCAGGGTTGTTTGGGTTGTGGGGGAGGGCTTTTTTGGGCGGCTGCTGAGTTTCAGGAACGTTTTAGAGAGACAGTTGCACGGGGTGGGGGTCCTTGGCGGTGCAAGCAGAAGGATCCGGCAGTGACTGCCCTCCGCCTGCCTCCATCCCTTGGCTGAACTTGCGCTGGCTCCTGGCTCCCGTGTTGGAGTCGGTATCTATAAAAATATCCAGCGTTTCTAGTTCACCGGCCTCCAGACGGCTCCCTCGCAGACTGGCTTATCGCTTTAATCATTTTTCCTTTTTCTCCAATTTCCTGAATCGCCTCTACCAGGAAAGAGTGTTTCTTAAATTGTTCGCAGTAATTCAGTGAAAGAATAGGAAATGTTGCTCTGTCCTCAAAGTCAGATTCACTAAAGACCTTTTGTCTTTGCGATGGCTTTCTCACTCAAAAAAAGGGGGGGGGGGGCAAGAGGTTCAACTGCATTAAATGTGTTCTGTTGAAATATAGTCGATTTAATTCAATTTCGATGCCTTCATTTCAGTGGTTTCCAAAATTACAGGAAATCTAAGGAGCGGAGTGGGCAAGCTCTGCCTGCCGTCTATCTGGTGGTCCCACCACACCGCAGCCTTTTTATTCTGCATGAGTGAGGAATTTCGTTTTCGACCTTGTTAAAGTCATTTTTAGCAGCACAGAGTAGTCGTTTACCCCATATACTGTTTATAAGCTTTTCTTATGTCTTGAAAAGTACTCTCAAGGGAATGTGTATTGGATTGCCAGTATCTCCTTTTGGGAGGCGTCTTAGATTTTCCCTTGCGAATGGTAAGAGATATTTCAGTGTGTTACATGAGAACAACTGGAATTTATGAACAAATGTTAAACATGCAGCTTTAAAATTGTAGCCTCGTTGATTACTTTTTGTCTCCATAATTTGAGTGGTGCCAGAGACTTATTTGGCCAAACTTAGGTGAAGTGGAAAGGGCAGAGGTGCATTTTCTGCAGGGGTAAATCCAAAGTGCATGCATGTCCTGTTTGGATCTGGAATTTTCTCGGTTGGTATAACTTCCTTACTCAATGTGTAGGATAATGTTCCTCTCCAGAGATTTCTCGTGGCTGGCCTTTAAGACCATGAAATGTAACAAGGCAGCATAACAAAATTGTTCTGCAGTTGGGGGTTTTTGTTTGTTTGAAGATTTCTAAGTTATCTAGTAATGATTTTCACCTGACAAGCTCTACCACTTCCTCCAGTCCCAGCTGAGACATCTTTGTAAATACTTCTCACACTCCCCACGCACCTAGTTGCTGCCTTCTTTCAGACTTCAGCCATGGCCGTTAATACTTTTGTATCTGATTTCTCGGCCGAAGCATTTTTCTTATTAGATAGTCACTTCTTCGGGGACATTTTGATAGCCTTACGGTTTGTGCAGTCCCTGTGCCTATTGGACATAACTGAGTTACATCAGCTATGTTTTCTATTGTATTAGTATCCTGAGATGCCTTATTCGTACTTTATAACTTTATTCTATTTAGTTTAAAAGAATTTCTTAACCTTTTCAGCCTACTTTATTATGGCTTGATGTCACTGTTTATAGTGAAAATTTCTCTTAAAAACTTTTTGTATAGAAATAGTTCATAATTTAGACTAAATATTTTAGCAGTGTTTTAGGGTACTTCTAATTGCTTTTGCATTATATATTTTTATAGTTTTTTTAAATAACTTAAGTCCTGTGATTTAAAAAAATCACAATTTAAGTACAATCAAATATTTATGTGTACTTCTGCTTTTCTGTTATCCTCTTTTATTTGCACCTGTTTTAGGTACTGGAGATGCACACATTTTGTGCGCGCGCGCGCGCACACACACACACACACACACACACGGATGTTTAACGGCATCCCTGGCCTCTCTATCCACTAGATGCCACTAGCAACCACCACCAACCTCTGCACGACCCCCCCCCCCCCCCAAAGCTGTAACAACAAAACATGTCCCTAGCATTGTCCAGGGAAGGGGAGGCAGAATTTCCTGACTGAGAACCATTTCTATACATAAGTTTTGCCTGTTCTAAAATTGCATCTAAATGCAGTTGTGGAGTATATATTCTTTTCTGGCTGGCTTCTTTTGTTCAACATGTTTTTTAAATTTATCCATTTTTTTAATGTGTATTAGTAGTTCATTCCTTTTGTGGTTTATCCATTCCTGGATAAATGTCCTGTTAGACAGTTGTGTGTGTGTGTAAGTTTTGTGCTGTATGAATAACGCTGTCGTGAAAGTGCTTGTACAACTTTTGTGTGGACATACATGTTTTTTTTCGGGGGAGGGTGTAATACCTGGGAATAGACTTGCTGGGTTATATAGTTAGTATGTAGTTAAGTTTATAAGAAACTGTCAAAACTGTTTTCCAAAGTGGTTGTAGCATTTAAAATTCCTATCACCAATGTATGAAAGTTCAATGTACATCCCCAAACACTTGGTATTTTCAGGTTTTTAATTTATTCTAGTAAGAGTGTTGTGGTGTCTCATTGTGGTTTTAATTTTTATTTCTCCGAGGACTACACATACTGAGCACCTCTGAGCTTTTTGCTATTAGTAAGTATTTCTGCTTTTGTGAAATGTCGGTTCATGTCTTTTTCCTGACCTTTTAAAGTAGGGTGTTTTTTATTGTTTTGGTTTTTGTCCCGTTATTGAGTTGTAGGGATATATTCTGGACTGAAGTCCTGTATCAGTATGTGTTTTGAAAATATTTTTTCCCAGTGTGGTTTGCCTTTTCGGTTTTTAAGAGTGCATCTTAAGAACAAAGGTTTTTAATTTCATCAGGTTGAATTAATCCATTTTTTCTTTAATGATTCATACTCTTTGTGTCCTGATGTGATCATTTTACTTGTGAACCTACAGTCTTTTTGAGTTATCTTCCTCTTTCATATATTCTGTTTCATGATCCTACCTACGTTTTCTCAGAGTTCTCAAAGAGTACATATCTCATTGTGCCCAGTGTTCCTGTTTTATTGCCACCAGTGCTAACAATGTCATAATTACAGTCTTCCAAAGTGCCCACCTCTTCTGCTTTACAAAGTAGTTCCTGCCTGTTAGATTGGAGTTGTGCTTAGTGCTTCCTCTGGTTTCTGGGAGAGAAAAGAGCAGCAGAATGCTTCTAAAAGTTACCAAGTGCACTGCTGTCAGCTGAATGAGACTTGCCAGTTTTGTCTGGACGGTATGCTCGTACATTCTTAAATATATCTGTTACGTAACTGTCATTTTTCTAGTCTGTGCCTGTCCGGTACTTTCAAAATTATTAATTGTTGTGGAGATTTATTCATGTATTTTCACTGCTTAACACAGTGATCTAAATATAGTTAATGTTCAGTATTTTACATTGATCAGTATATTTCTTACATTGTGTAATCAATTAAGGATTGATTGTAGGGATCCAAAAGATTTTTTTAATTGATTTTAGAGAGAAGAAGGAAGGTGGAGAGAGAAAGAAACATCAGTCTGCTCCACTTATTTATGCATTTGTCGGTTGATTCTTGTATGTGCCTGACCAGAGATGGACCTGCAACCTTGGCGTATTTGGGACGATGCTCTAACTGAGCTACCTGGCCAGGACCAGGATCCAGAAGATGTTTAATCCATGTTCGTGATGGAGAGGCAAGACTAATACATGAGAGAACTATAAATAGTCTTCTGTAGTACAGATAATAGCATAAACTTTCAGATACAGAAAAATCACTATCTGTTCTGGTAATGAAATGGCCCTTGTGGAGAAAGGAGGGCTTAAATTTGACCATCAAGGATGGGTGTAATTTTGACTAAATAGTAACTTTATTATTTGGCCCAATTTAGATGCTTTATCCTGAGTGAGGAAAGGAAAAGGAAGTGAGGTTAAAGAAAAGATGGTATTTATTTTATATTTTGCCTCATTTAAAACATCTTCTGGAAACATGCTTACTGTTATCTGGCTCTCCACTTACTATAGTGTTTCCATTTGGGTGGTTGTGAAAATGCGTAGTGATGTTGTAAGCCATTGTGGTACTTTGGCTAAATGGAAGCAAGATAGGGGTATTAATCAGGGAAAACAGACCTTATTTCTGTTGTCAAAAGTTAAAATTACACTTAATGATTCTCAAACAAGAAAGTTAGGTGTGATCTCCAGAATGTATGCTTGGAGATCATACATTTTGATCATACATTAAAATGTATGATCACATGTTGGTTGGAATAAAAACTTCCAGAAATTGGTATATTTTCATTTTGTTTATTAGTATTTTTAGATCCAAAACTACATTTGGTTAATTTGGTTTTTTATGGTTTTTAAAACAGTGTCCTCCCATGGTTGCATGATGATCAACTGAAAAAGAACACTTACCGTGGTTAAAAATACACTGTTAATCTAAACTACAAATATCATTTGGGAAAGGGGGCTTGCAGTTGCTTATCTGGAAAATAATACAGTAATTGGTAAAAAATAATACAAGAATAAGCTTTTGCATGGTCAAACTGTAAACCTATTTTTGCCTCACCCTTATATTAACAGCCTGTTTTTTTCTTACAGGTAATTGTTTTTACTGGCTTCTACCAATAAGTACAGAATTGATGATGAATTATGGTTTCTAAATGATTTTTTAAAGATTGCGTTTATTTTTAGTGAGATGGGAAGAGAGGGAGATAAATTTCAGTTGGTTGCCTCTTGTATGGGCTGCCTCTCCACAAGCCCCTGCCAGGACCCAACCTGCAACCCAGGCACGTGCCCTGCCCAGGAGTCAACCTGTGACCTTTCACTTTGTGGGACGACGTGTGCCTAACCAAGTGAGCCACACCGGTCAGGACTGTGGTTTCTAAACTGTTGATATTAAAAGCATACTTGTTGATAATTAAATAGTGTTCTGCTATTTGGCCATATTTTTGAAATACAATTGACATACAACATTGTATTGGTTTTAGGTCTACAACATAATGATTGGTAAATGTATATATTGCAAAATGATTACTGCAAGTTGAGTTAACATCCATCACTACACATTGCTGTATTAAATTCTGTTGGGTATTGTGATTGCCTTTGAGGAGAGAAATATTAGGGACATGAATATGTTACTTCTTTTTAAATTTCAAAATTTATAAAGCAATTAAAATGGTACTTACTGTGCTTTTTCCATATTTGCAAGGAAATTTTGTGATGGGAATTGACCTTACTGTTCCACCATAATTGATGCCTAACCCTATAATCCACGGGTGGCAAACACAAGGCCAGCGGACCGAACCTATCCCTTTACCTTGTCTTTCCAGCAGCACCTTGTTTCTACCTGGGCAGCACTTAACTGTTAAGGAGTAGTTACATTTACACAGTCCTAAAATCACGTTCGGCCCTTTGAAGGCCCCCGCAAGGCTGGTGTGGCCCCGGTGACAATGAGTCTGACACCCCTGCAGTACAATCTGTGCAGTGTGAACAGTTTGGTGTGTTGAGGACATGAAGTACCATCTTCTCTGTTGTGTGAACATAAAGATTCCATTTTGCATGATAAGTTATTTCTTCATAGGTGCCTGGCTTGTGTCCTACTTTTTCTGTTATCTTATATTGAACATTAGTATCTTATATCTCATCTAGAAAGCATAATTGCACACAACAAAAAAAGCAGCAAAAAAACTGTCCTTCTCTGCTGACAAGCTCGTGGTTCCATGCATTCCAGTCTATCCCTTCTCAATCCCCTGTTGCCATTTGTAACCTTGAGAATCAGTTCTGTTTTGGAAGGAAGATCCTCAGAATAAGCTAATAACGCTTGGTATAATGTTAACACAGATCTCTTTTAGGATATAGTCAACATGTCTCAAGTGAACAAAACTCTTTTATACCAATAGTTTTTCATTGCATTGTATGGGTATCTCGTAAATATGTTGTATGTGTGTGTAAGTAGAATTACCATTAGAAAAGCACCTGGCAACAGCCTTAATGTTTCTGATTTTCCTAGGCATGAGCAGAGTTCCTTCTTGTAAGCCTCCTTTCACAGGTAAGGACTGAAGGGTTTTTATTTGTCCCCTTCAGGGGTAGATGTGTGAGTGAGGACAGTTGCCCAAAGAACGTAAGGTGAAATGACAAGAATTGTCTCTAGTCACAGCTTATCATTGCTCTTAAAGGTGAATATTTGCATGTTGTCCCCTTTAATAAGTCACAATAGTAAGGATACTTATTTTTGTCTACTAAACCCCTAAATAAGATGACCGTATCAGGAAGGTAGCCTGTATTGATGGGTGACTTATGAATCTACGTTCTCACTGGACTCTTCAATCTCCAGTTTTATTCCATAATTTATTATAGACATGCTTGTTTACATTGAAACACTTGGGCCAAGATGTATTAAAATATTTTGAAGTAAAGGCATCAAAGACTGAAAACAACCCAGATGTCCGACCGAGGATTGATTAGTTCAAGTAGATATCGGTGTGCTGACATGGAATGATCACTGAGTTTTACTATACACTGAGTAATTCAGGGGACAGCCGTCATTCATGTATATGTTTCCACTTATGTACAAAGACAGTAATTTGCATATGCCTCCTGTGTTTTCAAAGGATACACACAGAAAGTGTAAGCAGTGATTGCCGCTGCAGAGGAAGATGGCTGGTTGGGAGAAGGGCCCTTTTATGTCGTAGCACTGTCACCTCTTCAGTGGCAGGATGGGGATTCCCGCCCTGACTTCAGAGTCTGCTCTGCTGCCATCGCACCACCACTACTGTTCCTGTCGGCTCTGAGACACAGCCCAGCAAGGGTTCTCAGATCAGGCACAGTGCTTCCGTAACTCATTCAGAGTCCATGTCTCTTACTAACTCAGAGCAGCCAGTCTTAATGTAGAAGGCAAATACAGGTAGTACAAAATTGACTATTTAAAGAAATAAAGTGACAGACTCAACCACCACAGTAAGGCAGCTGTGAATAATCTACCTGAAGCATGATTTAATTGCATCAAGGTGTTCACACTGTACAGCACTCACCTTAATCCAAGTCAGGACATGCACATCCTTCCTGATTCCAGGATCAGCTAAGCTTCAAATTAGAGCTACCGTATGTCACCATGTATAGTGCGCTGCTGTATATAAGGCACACCCATGTTTCTGGCACAAACTTTCAGGAAAGAAATCTTTTGTTTTAATTTTTTAATTCAATTTTTTATTTATGTATAAAACTGATTATTGTATTCCAGGGTGTTATTTTGCATATGGATATCATTATTGATTTCTAGCATTATACTTTTAATGCATAGACATAAATAAAAATTAAAAACATTTATATAGATACGGAATTAGTACTACCCATGTATAGTGCGCATCCTTATTTTTCCCTAAAAAATTTGGGCAGAAAATCAGAAACATTAAGACTGTTGCCAGGTGCTTTTCTAAACATGGCAAAATATGGTAAATATAGTCACCAAATGTTGTTCTGAATGAAATAATTTTACAAGGCGGAATTAGTTTGCCCTCTCCTCCTGCTCTCCCCCCAAGATCTCCACTCCCAGGCATCCCTCAGAGTAGGTTGGTCATCTTAGGGGCAACCTTTGCCTGCTCAGAAATTCATCTCACTTCAGCAGTGAGGATTCGGGCATCGCCCTGAATCATTGTTTTCCTTGCTCAGCAGTCTAAGACATTGCCCTCCCTTTTTCAGTCCTGAAGCTTTGCTGCACGGTCACATCCAAGTTTCTAGTCTAGGGGTGGAGCATGACTGAGTCTCACAGAGGAGAAGACCGCACAGTGCAATCAGGGGTGTAGCCTTCTTCCAGAGTTTCTTACCCATCATCTCAGAAATCCCTGGCAGTCAGAAAGGATGTTCATTTGTCTTTGAAACCAGCTGGTCCTGTTGTAGGCGGACGAGATTACTCAAAGTAGTGTCATCATACTTTTTATGTTATTTCTAACCATCTGTCCAGCTCCATGCTTGTGTGCTGCCGTTGTTCAGGCTGTCAGCTCACCTCTGCACCCTCAGTTTTGGCCTCATAACTGGCGTCTTTAAGCTCTCCATCCTTATTCTTACTTGATTTTAAAAGCTATCTGTTCCTGTCACTCCAACTTTTAAAACCTTTTAAAATTTACTTCCACCAGTTAGAAGCAACCTATTTTCCAGCCTTTTTTTTTTGTTAGTAAAATTATGTCACAGAAAAGAAGAATGTATAAACCTGTTTAGGAATTTTAATTTTTCCCTATTTTTGTGGGATATATGAAAAATTGCTTTAAAATATTTTATGATGAATATTTATAATAAAGTTCCCCCAATAATTTTGTTTCTTTGTGCCTTTTGAACTATGTTGTCTACATACAAAACCTTTGTTGTACTCACAGTTTACTCTGTGTCCCTTCCACGTGTTTTATACTTTCCTGACACAGTGCCTTTGTCCATATTATTTTTTTTCCTCTCGGAATGCTTATTCTCCATCCTCCTTTTCTTTTTTCCAGATCCTGTGTATTCCTAAAGGGAGGTCCAGTTTATGTTTCTCTCTCTCCCTGGAGCTCCTCCAGCCGTAGTGATCTCTGAGTGCCCTAAACTTTTATGTATATATTTTTGCCTCTAATACTTATGGAAATTCATTGCATAGAGACTTGTGAATATATTAGTGTCATTGAATACCTTTTGTGTTAATGTATTAGCTGACTAGGTTTTATAAAAAAGACTTTGGAGTTCATATCTCATATTTCTTTGCCTTATATCACACGTAGTACACATGCCTAAAGTCGATAATTTATAAAGGCTTATTTAGCATGAATGTAGAAAAGATTGAGCATATTTCATTATCTCTGTAACACCAATGCCTAATATTGTGCCTGGCAAATAAGCTTTCAATAAATGTTGAAATTATGTTAAAGAAATGATCTTTAGGTAGCAGATCCTAGAAATACGTAAGATTGAAATGTTCCTTGTGAAAATTACCCTTTTTTCTGTACAGCCTGTTTTCTTAGCTCTATCTGAGCAAAGTTGAGTCAAAGTTGGTCTTTCTGGGACCATTCTCAGTGCCAAGCCCAATTTACGTGCAGTCTAGGAGATCTGAACTTGCATGCTGTTACATATTGTCCAAGGGAACTTGTGGTTCATGCTGTTGCATATTGTCCAAGGGAACTCTGGTTCATGCTGTTACTCGTGGTTGAAAGCTCAGGCTTTGGCATCAGAGAGCTTGGGTTCATTGTTTCTACTGGGACACTTCCTACTTGTACAACTGTGTGTAGTCTGTTTCCTTTACTGTGAAATGCAGGTGGTAGCAAAGGTTAGATAAGGTTATCTGAAAAGTTTCTGGTGCAGAAAAAGTGGTGGAAAATGTTAAGTATCATAATAACTACTGTTAATAATAATCCTCCTCTTTACCCGACAACTATTCATATGGTAAAATCATCCAGCATTATAGAAATTGAACTAATAGTCGGTCAGTAAAATTTGTGTTTAAGTCTCTTCCTGAGTTTAAATCTTTTGGCTTTGAAGTTTAGCTCCTTGTGGAATCTCGTGACAAAGAAAAGATGGGCTGCAGACTGGGAGGCGTGGATTCTACTCCTCACTTGCTCACAGATGAATTTAACCCTTCACGTAAAGGGATCTGACTGAAGCATTGTCACCTGTGTGCACAACTTAATTCCAGTGGTTCGTGCGAGTTTATTTAAGGCAAGGATTTCTGTCTCTCCACTTCGCACTGTGGGTCAGTAAATATCCAATGAATGAATCCATAGCCCAGTTTTGCCCATCTGTAAACATGAGAGGGGCGGTCCATCGCTCAAATATTTTGAATATAGAGGTCCATGTAATGAACTCCCAGCATTAGAGAAGATTGAGAATCAGGAAATATAAATGGGAGTTTTGCCATTGATAGATCTCTAAGATTTATTTTTAATTTAAGTGGATAACATAATAAAATGTTTGTATACAACCTCAGGTTTTAAGGTAAGGTAGGTTTCTTATCTTTTTATTCATTAAATTCATATACTATGTATTTCTTTATTTTTTACCGTGACATAGTTTTTTAGGCATGGTTCAAGAAATGACTTTTACTGAAAGAATTAGAATCTTAAAAGTAATTGCTTGATACTATTTTTCTTCCTATATTTTAATTGTGAATTGGGTACTTTCAAGGCTTTTTCATTATAAAATATCCCTATTATGAAAATTATTAAGTGTCTTTGGAGGAAAGATATCAAAATACAAACAAAAAAGTTCAAACAGTACAGAATGTATAGTGAAAAATTTTAATTCTCTAAATCAATTACTATTAGTAACTTATTGTGTATATTTACAAAACAAGGCATATATAAGCACACAGCCCACCTACGTGGACTTTTATGTCCATATCCTTTAAGAATTAATCTTTAATATTCCATTGTACCTTTCTGTCAGTAACCTCTGGTACACAGTGGTTGTTCAATAGATGTTTCATTTAGTTAACCGGTACTCTGTACCTGTCAGCAGCTGGGAAGTTTTTCTGATACATTTAACTTTTAAAGTGCTATATAATTTCCATAAAAGATACCTTTTCAAGAGTCTGAGACTAATTTTGTAACTATTGTAAAAGTTCATTCTGTCATCAGTACTAAACTATTAGAAGCAAATCTGAATAACTACTTAAGTGTGCGATTTATAAAATCAGACCAAATTGTGAACTGTGATGAAAGTCCCTGATCATTCAGTTTCTGAATTATAAAATGAATTATTATTAAGAAGTTACACAATCCTGGAGTGAAGAAATGTTGGTATATTTCACATTAGCATATGATAGCTTCTTTCTTAATAAAAGAGGTTAATTTTTCCAAACTATTGTTTTATATTAGAGTATTTGGAAAGGCATTTGTTTGCCCTGGAAAAAAATTATAGCTGCATCTTAAGAAGCATATTTATCTTGGAGCTGTATTACCTTATATTAGTTTTTAAAATCCAAAGTACATCTTATTTACAAAATCTGTTATAAGTTAGTCCAATAAAAGTTTAAATTACTTTCTTCCATAAATAATTATTTCTTCTGACATGGTGGAATACATTTGAATGAATTAGGACATTAATTTTTATTATGTGATAGTTATTGTTATTAAAATACCAGCTTTTCTTAGAGAATATAGTCATTGGCTTGGAACTAAAAAAAATTTAGAATATATTTTTCAGTATATTAAACTGTGCTTAATAAAAGTAAACTGTTTTCTTTCCCCAAGGACTTCCCTCCTTCATAGAGGGTTTCTTTCAGAGCGTAATGGAGTGGTACTGTATAGTGATCAAATAGGGTCTAACCTATGCCTGTGTGTGTGGTTACAGATATTACCAGGA
>VMDR010006325.1:0-46119 GCA_007922815.1 Macrotus californicus
GTTTGGCTTTTTTTTTTTTCTGGAGTCCTCATATAAGTGATACCATGAAGCATTTGTCTTTGGCTTATTCCACTTAGCATGTCTTCAGATTTCATCTATGTCATTGCAAATGGCAGAATTTCCTTTTTTCTAATGGCTGAATACTATATATATGTATATATATAATATATGTATATAAGTATATATGTATATATATAATATATGTATATAAGTATATATGTATACACACACACACACACACACACACACACACACACACACACACACCCTCCATGTTCTTTACTCATTCATTTGTTGACATTTAGGTTGTTTCCATATCTCAGCTATTGTGGATGATGCTGCAGTGAACATGTGACAGTATATCTTTTGTAGTTAGTTTTTTTTTTGTTATTTTCTTCAGATAAATATCCAGAAGTAGAGTTGCTAGATCATGTGGGAATTCTTGTTTTAACTTTTTGAGAAACTTCCACACTATTTCCCACAGTGGCTCACCAGTTTACATTTCCACCAACAGTGCACGAAGTCCCCTTTCTCCACATTCACAGCCAACACTTACCATCTCTTATCTTTTTGGTGATAGCTCTTCTAACAGGTGTGAGGTGCTATCTCATTGTTTGTTTACATTCCCTTCTGATTTGTGATCTGAGCGCCTTGTCATGTGCCTGTTTGCCCTTTGGATGTCTTCTTTAGGAAATACTTATTCGGGTCCTCTGCCCATTTTTAATCAGATTGGTTGTTTGTTTTTGCAGTTGAGTTGCATGAATTCTTTGTATTTTTTGGATATTAACCTCTTATCAGATACATGGCTTGCAAATATTTTCTGCCATTCTGTAGGTCGTCCTTTTCATGTTGTTGATAGTTTTCCTTTGAGCTGCAAAAGCTTTTTAATTTGATGTAGTCCCACTTCTTTATTTTTGTTTTTGCTTTTTTTGCCTTTGCTTTTGGTGTCAACCCCCCCAAAAAATATTGCAAAGAAATACCAAGGAACTTAAGTTCTATGTTTTCTTCTAGGAGTTTTATGGTTTTGGGTCTTGTGTTTAAGTCTTTAATCTATTTAGAGTTGATTGGGGGGCATGTTATAATATAGGGATTTGGTTTCCTTATTTTGTGTATGGCTATCCATTTCTCCCCATACCAGTTACTGAAGAGACTCTCCTTTCCTTATTCTTGACTTCTTTGTCCTAAATTAGTTGACCGTAGATGTGTGTGCATGTTTCTCTGCTCTCTGTTCTGTGCCATTAATGTATGTGTCTGTGTTTATGCCAATACCATGTTTTGATTACTATAGCTTTGTAAAGTAGCTTGAAATCAGAAAGTGTGATGTTTCCAGATTTGTTCTGTATCAAGATTTCTTTAGCTATCTGGGGTCTTTTGTGATTCCATGCAAATTTTAGAATTATTTGTTCTAGTCCTGTGAAAAATGCCATGAGAATTTTGATAGAGATTGCATTGAAACTTAGATTGCTTGGGTAATACGGACATTTGTAACCAAGCCTGGGTTCAGCTGCCTGTTGCAATGAAAACCCAACTTGTGACATAGGTCTTGGTAAGAAGGAAAGTGATTTACTTGAGTGTAAACATCTTGAGAAGATGGGCAGATTCCTGTCCTCAAAAACCCATCTTAACATCTCTGGTCAAGCCAGCAATTCTTCTAGGGAATTGGTGGGAATTCAGAAGGGAGAAAATTCCTAGGGAGAGAAGAAAGGACATGCTGTTTCTCTTGGGAGTAAGGGGAAGGGGCACTGAAAGGGGAGTCACACAACTTCTTCCCAGGCTCATTCCCTTCCTGTGGTGTTACCTCTCTATTTGCATTATTAGCATTCCATAAACGCACCTGTGCTTTTTGTCTGGCACCAGTGTACCTCCCAACTGCAGTGAGAACTGAAGTACCAGATTGATTAAATACTTTGATTTGTTACAAAATACATAACTTTGATTATTAGCTGGGAGACACTAAATTATGGTTACAACATAACATCTTAGTGCAGGCAGGGGTTTTTACGAAGAGGAAGGAGAGGGAAAGCAGAACAAAGAGATTAGGAGAGGGGTTGTAGACATGCAGGCAGCGAGTGTCCTTGCTGGTGCTGATATGGATCTTGATGGTCAGTGTCCTTGAGTCAGGACTTGGAAGTTAGACTGTTTGTTATGTCTACACAGGAACTGAACCTGTTGATGCTAGTATACTTTGAAAAGAAACTTTTAACATGTAAACTCTAGCTTTGAGAGAAAAACCAGGTTACAGTAACAAGATATGGGAAGTATAGTGTATTCATTCCCCATTACAATTTTAACAATATTAATTCTTCCAATTCATGGACATAGATATCTTTCCGATAATTTGTGTCTTCAGTTTCTTTCATCCATGTCTCACAGTTTTCAATGCACAAACACTTCTCCTCCTTGGTTAAATTTATTCTTAGGTATATTATTCTTTTTGATAAATTGTTAGTGGTATTGTTTTCTTAATTTCTCTTTTGATAGTTCATTATTATGTATAGATACACAACAGATTTTTGTATATTAATTGTGTACCCTGCAACTATACTGAATTTGTTCATTAGTTCTAACAGTTTTTTTGTGGAGTCCTTAGGACTTTCTATCTATACTAATGTGTCATCTGCAAATAGTGACAATCCTACTTATTCCTTTCCAATTTGGATGTCTGATTTATTTGGCTTGTCTAGTTGCTCTGGCTTGATTTCCATTACTATGTTGAATAAAAATGATGATAGTGAGCATCCTTGTCTGATCTCAGAGGAAAAGTTTTAAGCTTTTCATCCTTGAGTATGATGTTAGCTATGGGCTTGTCTTACATAGTCTTTATTATAATGAGGTACATTTCCTCTATATGCACATTGATGAGAGTTTTCATTATGGATGGATGTTGAATTTTGTCAAATGTATTTTTTGCATAATTAAGATGATCACATGATTTTCATCTTTCATTTGTTAATGTGGTATATCACATTGATTGATTTGTATATGTTGAAATATCCTTGCATTCCTAGTATAAATTCCACTCAATCATGGTGAGTGATACTTTTAATGTATTGTTGAATTTGTTTTGCTAACTTTTTTTGATAATTTTTATTTATGTTCATCAAGGATATTGGCCTGTCATTTCCTCTTCTTATAGTGTCTTTGTCTGGTTTTCGTATCAGAATAATGCTGGCCTCATTAAATGAGTTTAGAAGTGTTCACTTTTTCATTTTTTTAAAGAGTTTGTAAAGGATATTCATTCTTTTCAAAATGTTTTGTAGATTTCACCTGTAAAGCCGCCTGGTCCTGGACTCTGGTTTGTTAGGAGGTTTTCTTTACTGGCTCAACATTTTTAGTAGTAATCAGTGTGTTCAGATTTTCTAATTTTTTATTATTCATTCTGATAGGTTATATGCTTCTAGGAATATATCTGTTTTTTTGGTTGTTTAATTTTTGGCACATAATTGTTCATAGCGTCTCTTATAATCCTTTGTATTTAGGTAGTACCAGGTGTAATATTTCCTCATTTCTGATTTCGTTTGAGTCTTCTCTTTTGTTGTTGTTGTTTAGTCTAGCTAAAGGTTTGTCAGTTTGTTACATTTTTCAAATAACCAGTTCTTAATGTGATTGATCTTTTCTATTGTATTTTTAGTGTCTATTTCATTTATTTCTACTCTGATCTTTATTTCCTTTTTTCTACAAACTTTGTTTTCCTTCTTCTAGTTATTTGAGGCATCAAGTTATGTTGTTTATTTAGCCTTCTTTTTTAAGATTTTATTTATTTATTTTTAGAGAGAAGGGAAGGCAGGGAGAGAGGAAGAGAAACATTGATTGGTTGCCTCTCACACATCCCCAACTGGGAACCTGACCCACAACCCAGACATGTACCCTCACAGAGAATAGAACCAGTGATCTTTCGGTTCACAGGTCGGCACTCAATCCACTTAGCCACAACAGCCAGAGCTGGCCTTCTTCTTTTTTCTTAATGTGGATGTTTATTGTTATGAACTTTCATCTTGAACTGTTTTTGCTGCATCTCATAAATTTTGATATGTGGCATTTTCACTTTGATTTAAGGCTTTTTTTAGTTTTATTTTTGAGTAATGTTGAGTAAATTGAGTAATTTTTAGTTATTTTTGCACATATTTGTGAATTTTTCAGTTTTTTCTTTGAACTTTTGAATTAATTTCTAGCTTCATACCATCATAACTAGAGAAGACAATTGATATGTTTTCAATTTTCTTAAATTTATTAAGATTTCTTTTGTGGCATAATATATGATCTATCCCAAAGAACATTCCATGTGTACTTGAGAAGAATGTTGTATCCTTTTGTTGCTGGATGAAATGTTCTATAAATGTCTGTTCCATCCACCTGCTGTACATGCAATGTTTCCCTACTGGTTTTCTGTCTGGATGATATGCCCATTGTTAGAAGTGGGGTATTGAATTCACCCACTCTCATTATATTGCTCTCTACTTCTTTCTTCAGGTTTGCTCATGGTTGCTCTATATATTTAGGTACTTCTATGTTTGGTGTATAAATATATACAAATGTAATATACTCTTGTTGCACTGACCCCTTTATTATTATTAAATGACCTTTTTTGTCTCTTACTACAGTTTTTGGTTTAAAGTCTAATTTGTCTGACATAAGTATAGCTGCCCTGCTTTCTTTTTTGTTTCATTTATATGGGATATCTTTTTCCATCTTTTGACTCAGTCTGTGTGTGTGTGTAGTGTAAACGTCTGATAATTAGCTTTGGTTGTAATATAATTGCCTGACATTAAGCTTATTATTGCCGAGTCATTCATTTTAAAGACAATCATCTCAACAAAACACAAACAAGGAGCCAGGCCACTTAACCCAGTAAGTTCCCCTTTTAGACCTGGCTGGGGTGGCTCAGTGAATTGAGTGCCGGCCTGTGAACCGAAAGGTTGCCGGTTCGATTCCCAGTTGGGGCACATGCCTGGGTTTCGGGCTGGGTCCCCAGTAGAGGGTGCGTGGGAGGTGGCCACACATTGATGTTTCTCTCCCTTGCCTTCTCCCTCCCTTCTTCTCTCTAAAAATAAATAAATAAAATCTTAAAAAAAAAAAAAGAGAGAGCCCTTGGGTGACCAAGATAACCGACCTTTGAGTGATCCTGCTTTTCCATTTCATGCTTTAATATCCATTTTTATGTTTCAAATTCACCAATAAAGAGTGAACCTGTAAAACCCCAGGCACCCTTCCGCAAACCCAATCAAGGAAGAATCCCAGTGTGTGCGCTCGCTCTCTCTCTCCCTCTCTCTCTCTTCCAACTTGTGACCTTGCTGCTGCGTGGCCCCAGTTGTAGCATGTACTGACTGCACAGGGCCCACGAGTAATAAAGCTTGATTCGTAAATCTCCCAGATGACTACTGCCAAGGCGTAATTTTTATATTTGCCTTTACAGAGAGATTTATACTTTTGTTTTTCTGTTACTAATTAGCATTTCAGCTTGAAGAAGTTCCTTTAACATTGTTTTATAAGGTTTTATTGAATGGTGATCAAATCCTTTAGGTTTTGCTTGTCTAGAAAACTGAGTCTGAAGAAAAACTGCTTGATATAGTATTCTTGGTTGATAGGTTTTCTCATTCAGTACTTTTTTTTTCTCCCATCATCAATATTTATTGAGCATTTACAGTGTACTAGGCACAATAGAACATACAAGAAAACATTGCCCCTGCTTTTGAGGAGCTTACATTCTAAAAGAAAAAAAAATACACCTCTTTTAAAATGGTATTTTTGTTTGGTGTTTCTGCAAGGTACTGAGGAAATAGTCTGGAGAGTGAGCTTTGGGTGTAACTTAGCCCCGTTATGTAAAGGAGAGGAAGGAGGGGGATTTTAAAGTGGCCAATGACAGACCTCTCGGGATGGCAGGGTTTTCCAGGGAGGTAACACCACCTCATCGACTAAGGAGACTTGCTGCAGTAAACAGGATGAGGGGAATAGTTTGTGGGATGCAAGCAAAGGGAGTAGGGTGTCCTTAGACAATGAGTGGAGCCAGAAAGATCACGTGGCCTTTGCCCCCAAGTGTATGGCCACCAAGCAGGAATGGTTGCTGACAAGACAAAAGGCTAGAAAAGGTAATCCTGTGCACCTGACAAATAGAAAGGCAGGCTATAAGAGTATCAAGAAATTCTTAGAAACAAAAGTGATTTGGAAGCACAAAACTGACAGTTAACGCTACCCAATGTCACAATGGGCCAAGAACATTGTATTGTGACTTCCGAAGTCAGAAAAAGCCACGCACTAAAATTTTAAATGGAATACATTACCTTTTTCTTTCAATCAATCCCACCTCTTAAAAACAAAAAACCCCAAAACTATCTTTTTTTTCCAAGGGGTTGGGGGCGGGGGGAGGAGCATGGGATGTGGTTGGGAACAGTAGTTCTAGTAGTAGTATTTTGTTACGATAAACTTTGTATTTAAACTTGGTAAAGCCCATTAGCTGCCAAGAGGGAATAAGGAATAAATTTCCAAGAATGTACAATTTCCTTGAGAGTTTTAGAACCAAAAGACTAATTTACATGAAAAGCTGTAGAGAAGTAGTTGAAAAGTCCATTCATAAAACTTTTATTCCACTTACATGAACTTAATACACGTGTTCTTAACAATTATGCTTAGATTGTTCATGAAAATTTCATAAGACATTAACAAAGCTAGCCATCATCTCAAGTTATTTCCATGTTAACTATTTTTACAGCACATGCATGTTAGGCAAGTATCAAAAAACCAAAACCAAAACCAAAAAAAGCAAAAACAAAAAAAACCTAAAAAAGTTAAATACATGGGTTTTTGTTTGTTTTACTGCTATGCTTGATATACATAAAGAAATGAATATCAAGCAATTAATTTTACTGCATCTTTCCTTGTACATTTGTTCTTCGGTTGCCTAAAACATTTAAATACAAATAAAATGAGTGTAGCAAAAATAATGAAAGCAAACAGCAGGTAACTTTACAAATAATGGAATGTGAACCGTTTCTGCCCTTATCCCGAGTAAGTTGGGTCACAACTAAAGGAACACTTCTGCAGCTGCAGTCGAAGGTGTGCACGTCGAGACTGAGTGTATTCCACAGATACACACATGACTCAATATGCATTATCCACGGGACACCCATTTCTACTACAGCCTTTCAAGTGCTCCAAAACTTTGAGTACCCACAACACCTACACCTGTGACTGGAACCAACTCTCCCTTTTATTCCCCACCCGGACAAACTAATATGTAGGCAGTTTGCTTTGCTTAGACACGGAAGCAATTTTAGCACTGGCTCTTGTGAAGCCACAATGTACCAAAAGTACCATGCCAAACATTTATAACTTGTATAAAAATTCCACATCCCCATATTGGCCACCTCAAGATGAAAACATAACTCCCTAAATATTAACTGGCTCTACTCCCCTAAGATTAAACATAAAAACCACATGGGAAATACAGAAATTCAAATAGAACATAAACCTGTCATAAATCGTAAACAAAAAACTATCTGTGGGACAGCATGGGTGACAGATGGCCTACTGTGTAAATTTCAGAATGAGGCAGACAAAACTTTGAAGGCCGGTTAGTTTTCTCCTCCTTCTCCTGCTTCAGCTCCATCTCCTTGGGTGTCCGATGTCCACAATGTCAAGTTGTCTCTCAGTAATTGCATTATTAGCGTGCTGTCTTTGCATGACTCTTCACTTAATGTATCAAGTTCAGCAATGGCTTCATCAAAAGCTGTCTTTGCAAGAGAGCAGGCTTTCTCCGGGGAGTTCAGAATCTCATAGTAGAACACAGAGAAGTTAAGGGCCAGACCCAATCTGATAGGATGTGTTGGCTGCATTTCCTTTTTGCTGATCTCAAAAGCTTCTTGGTATGCTTGTTGTGACTGATCCACAATCCCTTTCTTGTCATCCCCAGCAGCAACCTCAGCCAAGTAACGGTAGTAGTCTCCTTTCATTTTCAAATAGAAGACTTTGCTCTCTGCTTGTGAAGCATTGGGGATCAAGAACTTTTCCAAGAGAGACAGGACATCATTGCAGATATCTCTGAGCTCGGTCTCAATCTTCTCTCTGTATTCCCGAGCCATCTGCTGTTTTTTCTCAGCACCTTCTGTCTTTTGTCCAATACTCGAGACGACCCTCCAAGATGACCTACGGGCTCCTACATTTTTATAAGCAACTGAGAGAAGATTCCTCTCCTCATTGGATAATTCAGCTCCTTGCTCAGTTACAGACTTCATGCAGGCTGCCATGTCATCGTATCGCTCAGCCTGCTTGGCCAGCTTGGCCTTCTGCACCAGCTCATTTTTATCCATGACTGGATGTTCTGTGTCCCGAGTGGGTGGCGGCGGAACGACCGGGGCTCAGTAGTCTCTGGGCGGAGGCAGCAGCAGCGGCGAGGCTGAGACTCCTCATTCAGTACTTTAAATATATCATGCCACTCCCTCTGGCCTTCAAAGTTACTGCTGAAATAATAAAACGCTTATCATCTTATGAGGTTTCCCTTATATATAATACATTGTTTTTCTCTTGCTGCTTTTAAGATTCCCTCTCTGCCTTTAGTTTTTGAGAATTTAATTATAATGTGTCTCAGTACGGTTCTCTTTACACTCAGTGTAGTCCCAGTTTTTGCTTGTCTCTCAAACCTTTGTGATTGTTTAAGCTTTCTTTGTTCTTAGTGGCTTCCAATAGTCGAGGATGTACCAAGACCTGTCAGTGTCCCAAAGGAGAGGATCTCAGTTAACTCCTCAATGCAGACTGATTGAAAGCCTGATGCTTAGACAGCAGCTTTTATGATAAGCAAATAGGCCTGGGAAAAACAAAGATAGGCATCTCTGTGTGCTCCATCTGTGCTGCACCCTGGGGGGTATAACTGTATAGCTGGTTAAGAAGTGTTTCTTTGTTTGTTACAATCTTGTGGGACCTAGAACTGAAGTCCCTCTGGCCATCAGAGCCAGGTGATTAAGGGCTGCGTCCACTGGGCAGCATTTAGAAAAGTCATGGCATCAGACATTTGCACAAACTCTTTCCACGGAGATACCAGCAATGTGGAGCTGGCCAGAGGGAGAATGTAGAGACAGCATCCACAGGCTATCCTGGTGTCTGAGGAGGACTGCGGTCAGCCCCTTGCTATATTTTAAATTAGGAGCCTGAACCACAGACTGTAGCGTTTAGAATACACAAATAGGCCCCTTTTCAGGGAAACCTGGAAAGTGTGTGTTTCTGACTGTGCTGAGCCCTGGGTGGATAGCCCCAGGATGAGTCCTTGCTAGCCTGATAAGAATTCTTTCCTTGTTTTCTAAGCCTTGTGGATTGCATGGACAAAAGCCCCACTGACTTTCAGAGGCAGGCATTTGAGGGGCCCATGTCTATGGTGGAAGTCTTAAAAATTGGGGCACTAGATTGGGTACAAACCAGTAGCCCCTGAGGAAGAAGCTGGGATCTGAGTTTTCTCCTGATCGTATGTCTCTGTGCTGTGTGTGGAGTTTATAGTGACAGTGTGTCTCAGCTTTTCCCACTCTTTGGCTTGGGTTTTCTTCTTGTTCATCTAATGTGTAGGAGTTACTCAGCTATTTTTTGAATTTTTTTCACAGGGAATTTTCTGTGTGTAGCTGTAGAATTATTACTGGTTGACAATATGGCCAAGGAGGCTCCAGCTTGTAACAACGCTGGGAGCGGGCTGAGGGTAGGAATGAAGGGGCTGCTGAGGGTATAGAGCTAGGCCATGGGAATGAGACCTGGGAGCCGCTTGAACACTGAGCCATGCTCTTCAGGGCTGGAAGTCAGAGGTCCGAGTACTGAGGGCATGCAGCCAGTCATAGAATGCCTTGGCCAACCACCTGGGTCATAGCAAGGACATGAAATTTCACAGCTGCAACACCAGGCTGCACTTCCACAAGGCGTGAGGCCATGTTGCCTGGGTAACTGAACATATGCCTTGTAGATGCTCTGCCCCAGCATGGATGCCCCGCACTCCATGCAAACACCTTGCCTCTGGCTGTAGATGCCCCGCCCCTACCACCGAGGTCACCCTCAACACTGCCTAAGAGGCCTTAAGGGGTTTCAAGGCTTCCTTCGCTTAGGCCTTTGGTTCAGACACTCTCTGTCAGAAGGGGAACTAGTGCATGAGGGGCATGGAGTTGATGGAGCACCAGAGGAGTCTCTCCCATGGGCCAGGCTGTGGCAAGGGAGTTTCTTATACTGAGTACCCAGAAAGCTAGCAAGATAATTGGATAGAGGAAAAATCCCTCCACCCGCTTCCAGTACCAGATGGAGGGGTTAGGGTGCGTGGGACCAGGGGAAGGTTGTCCCATGTGCCGTAGAAGTCAAAATGGCAGCAGGAGAGGTGCTGGGACAAAGAGGCCTATGAGTTTAGCCAGGGGAAAGAAGGGATTGCTTGAGAGGTAGACTCCCCCCACCAAACCATAAAAATGTACCTGGTCCGTCCCACAACCAAGTTAATATAGTCCCAAGGGAACAAAGAAATGCTCTCTCGCCCCGCAGTGATGCACTCTCTGTGAGATCATGCTACCTTGCAGCCCTAGCAGCTGCATGGCCCATGGTCACGTGCTCCACATGCAGGCTCCAGGAGGGAGCCTGAAATGATCAGCAGCCAAGAACATACTAAACTACAGGGATGACCACTTGGCAGCCTCCTGCAGGCTTCCGAGGGCTGTATTTTAAATTGGAGCAGGAACTCTGGGCACTGCCTCTTCTCTTGGTCTTGCTGAGGAGACTGGCTTTGTGACAAGAGTCTACCATGCTCCCAGATCAAGCAGCACCTGAATAAAACTTCTTTCCCTTTTACACCAGCACCCGCCTCATGAGTTGGGCTTTTGTGGCGACAGGCAGCCGAACACCCATTTTTGTTTAGTAACAGATTCAGTGTGTCCGTGAGAGGAAGTTCAGGAGCCATCTTGGACTGGAAGTCTCATCAATCTATGCTTTTTTTAAAAAAGATTTTATTTACTTATTTTTAGAGAGGGGGAAAGGGAGGGAGAAAGAGAGGGAGAGAAATAACCACGTGTGAAGCCCTGGCTGGTGTGGCTGAGTGGATTGAACACCGGCCTCCGAACCAAAGGGTTTGCATGCTGCTTGGATTCCCAGTCAGGGCACATGCCTGGCTTGTGGGCCAGGTCCCCAGTGGGGGGCGTGCGAGAGGCAACCACACATTGATATTACTCTCCCACTCTTTCTCCCTCCCTTCCCTTCTCTCTAAAAACAAATAAATACAATCTTAAAAAAGAAAAGAAATATCCATGTGTGAGAGAAACATCAAGCAGTTGCCTCCCACATACTCCCAACTGGGAACCTGGCCTGCATCGCAGCCATGTTCCCTGTCCAGAAATCAAACCAGTGACCTCTTGGTTTGCAGGATGACACCCAACCCACTGAGCCACACCAGTCAGGGCATCAATCTATGCTTTTAATTGGTCAATAATTTTAAAACTCTCCCTAAAATAAAACGCCAAAATATAAGTTTAATTTGATGAAAATGTCTTTATTGAATATATATGATCATATTTAGTGCTAATGAATTGAAATTTTATGATACATCTCTCAAATATGAATGTAGTAGTAACTCTGGAGGCACAAATGGAAAACATACATGGTGAGCACTGCCTGCCTCGGATGACTGCTTTGAGGGAGTTTCCAGCACATGGCACGGAGAAGGAGAAACCAGGCCGATTCTTTGAGTTGAGGACACGAAGCTACAGTCCAGGGAGACCAAAGTGACTAAAATTCATAGTACTGGAGAGAAAGAGGGATGAATAGAGAAATATCCCAGGAGATCAGCATAGGGTCCCCTCGAGTATTGAATAGAGAAGTTATTAGTGGGTGTTCGTGAGAAAACTAGCTGGGGCTGTGGGAAAAACCACTTAAAACAAACAGAAGTAACAGTTCCTCACCGAGGGCCATAAATTGTGTTTATTCCCACTAGCCAGGCTGGAAAACTTCATAATTCACAGAGCAATGTGGTCAGAAGAATTTTGTCTCAGTAAGATAAAAGTTGTTTCCAAGTAATGTAGCAGAACAAAGTTCAAGAATGTTTATGGGAAATCGAAATTATCCAGCACCCAAAAGGTATAATACATAATCTGTGACATCCACTCAAAAATTACCAGGCATGTTAAAGAGCAGGAAAATTCAATTTACAATGTGGAGAAAATCAACCAATCAGAATGCATAAAAAAATGTTAGGACTAGCAGGCCAGGATATTAAAACAGTTATTATAACTATATTATGTATGTTCAAGAAGTTGAAACAAATATATGTAAAAGATCCAAACTTCTGTAGACAAAAGATACAATGTCTGAGGTTAAAAGTAAACAAACTAGTGGAATTAAAGGCAAATTGCACGTTGCACAAGGAAAGATTAGTGAGGTTGAAGACAGAGCCATAAAACTACCCAGAATGAAGCACGGAAAGAAATGTTAAAAATCAATGACAAGGCCATCGATGATCTTTGATAAAAATTCAAATGACTATGTTTTCAGATGTTTAATATATAAAAACCCATAGATCCAAGAAGCTTAAGGAACCCAATCATGAGAAACAGGAAGTACACCAAACCACATCATAAGCAATTACTCAATACCACTGATAAAGAGAACATCTTAAAAGAAGCCAGAGGAAAAAAGATACATTATTTAAACAGGAAAAATGATTTCAAAAAGATAGGGATGGCAGCAAACCTCACATCAGAAATAATCACCAGAGAAGCAGAGGAGGACTAAAAGAAAAAAATATTGAAGGAAAACACCGTCAGCTATCAACCATACTTTTTCAGACATACAGAAACTGAAAGAATTCATTATCAACAGACTCACACTACCAGACATGTAAAAGGAAGTCCTCAGGAAAAAGGGAAATGACACTAGGAAGAAATATGGACATCCATACACAAAAAGTTAAAAATGGAAATGGTAACTACATGAATATATACAAGATTTTTTAATTAAATGTTTTTAAATGATAATTACCTGTTTGAACCAAAATAATAACAATATAGTGTGGGGTTTATAAAATATGTTCATGTAAATCATATGACAATAGTAGCACAATGTCTGGGAGGGCAGAAATGGAAGCACATCCTTGTAAGTTTCTTATACTATAGATGAAGTGATACAATATCCCTGGGAAGTAAACTGTGGAAAGTTAATGAGGTATACTATAAACATAAAAGCAAATAAAATGACACAGCAAATAACTATAACTAATGTGCCAGTGAAGGAGAAAACAAATGAATTAAAATACTCAATCAATTCAAAAGAAAGCAGAAAAAGAAAATGAAGAACAGATGAAACAAATAGAAACAAATAGCAAGATGTTAGATTTCTACCTAACACATAATCATCATATTAAACATAAGTGGTCTCATTACCCCCAGTGAAAAACCAGAAGTGGGATGATTGGATAAAAAAGCAAAGCATAGCTAAATGTGGCCTGAAAAAAATCACTGGTTAAATATAAAGACACACATAGGTACAAACGAAAAGATGGAAGGGCACAGCACGCTAACACAAACCGAAAGAAAACAGGACTAGCGCTGTTAATGTCAGAAAAATACATTTCAGAGCAGAAATACTAGTAGGAATAGAGTCATTTCATAATGATGAAGCGATACATTAGGCAGGGAGAGAAAACATTCCTGCAAGCTTATGCACCTAATATATTTATATCAGGGTTCACTCTCTGTGTTGTACCTTCTCCAGTGTGTTGTGACAAATGAATCCACATGTATCCACTAATACAGTATACTGAATAAGTTTCCCTGCTTTAAAAAATTCAAGTGCTCACCTATTTATCCCACTTTCTCCCCTAGAGGACTGGCCACCCCTGATCTTTTTATTGTCTCTGTAGCTTTGCTTTTTCCAAAATGGCATACAGTTAGAATTTTATACTATGTAGATAGACTTCTCAGATTGGCTTCTCTCACTTAGCAGTGTGCATTTAAAGTTCCTTCGTGTCTTTCTATGGCTTGATGGTTCGTCAGTTTGTTATTGAATAATATTCCATCATATGGATATACTCAGTTTGTTTATCTATTCACCTATGAAAGGCATGGTTGCCATAGCATGTGATGAGAATATGTTTAGTTTCGTAAGAAAATGCCCAACTGTTTTTCAAAGTGGCTTTACTAATTTGTATTCCCACCAGCAATGAATGAGAGCCTCTTTGCTCCACATCTTCACCAGCATTTGGTGTTAGTTTTCAGATTTTAGCCATTCTAATAGGTGTGTGGTGGTACCTCGTTGTTATTTTCATTGCTTTTCAGTTTCAATAGATAATTTTGATATATTGTTTAATATTTTGAGGTTATTTACATTTCTATCAATTTACATTTTGATGAAAACAAATTTAAAGTAGAATTTGAATATCATTACTATTCATTTGTAAAATCATTTAGATAATTACTTCCAGTAGGACAAAATTATGTGAAATCTTATAACAACATGATATTTTGCTGAAATGAAAGCAAGTAAAACAAATTACATGGAATAAATGTGCCATAATATAAGAATTATATTTTCTTATTCATCAAAACATTGATGATTCATCAATACTCAAAACATGCTCAATAAAGTTACATTTAGTCATTTTTGATATTTTACCAACTTTTAGTCACATATTTTTTAGTTTTGTTATTGTTAGGCTATGTTTGCCAAGATAGAATGAAGGACATATTTTATTTAACAGTTTAACTTCATTTATAATTTTAAAATATTTAGATATGTGGAAGGTAACCTCTATTTAGACTCTTTCCTTGAAGTAGTCCTGTTTGGTGAGGCGGGGGTTCGGGGGGGCCACAATTTTTTAGAATAACTGAGAGTTGTGGATAATCTCAACAGAAAAGTACACATACACAAATATAGAAAAATTATATGCATTTCAGGGGTTGACAGGCTCCCTAAACCTCCTCCAGAGACTCCAGGCCAGCTGCTCCTGCTCTAAATTTCCTACGTTACTGCCATTCTCGTTTCCTTAAAGCACAGTCCTGTGGCTGTCATCCCCTCACCCTTCCCTTCAGCCTCCTCCAGTGACCTCCGGGTCTTTAAGCTGTCATTCACTCCTTCAGCCTGCCTTCTAAACAGTCAGCACACGTGCCCCACCTTACCTGGTCAGACTTCTGTCCCTGCATTCCCTTCCTGGAGCCCAAAACTAAGCCACTGCCAACTTGTGAAACTTGCTGTTCTCTGAATGTATCTCTAGGCTTTCCTGTTTCCGACTCTACTTCTATTGATTTTCCACCTGAAATTTCCTTTTCTTTATCTCTGCTTACTGAAATTCTGCCATTAGTCAAGGTTCCTCAACATAACCGTTTTTTCCTCCCCCACCTACTCTTAAATAATTGCTGCTTTTTCTGACTTCTCAAAACAACTGTTTATATATTCATTCTTTTACCCATCCTTCCTTCCCTCATTTGTTCTGTCAGTCATTCAGTTCTATCAATCAATCACACACTTGCTGAGTATTCATAGTACTGGGCACTCTACTCGTACCCAGCTCCTGCTCTGGAAGAAAGCAACAGATGAATGGGAGTACCTCTCAGTGGAAATTGATGAAGACCTTGGCCAAAGGGCAGTGAGACGCACAGGTTAAGAGTCAGACTGCCGAGCTCAGAGCCTGGCTCTGCCAGTGCTGGCGGAGTGACTGGGCCAAGTCACTTCACCTTCCTTTGCCTGCATCATTATCTGTCAAATATGTCATTATCTGCACCTACCTCATAGGGACCATATGAGGACTCGGTGAGTTTATTATGTAAAGATCTGAGGAACGTTGCTTGGCAGGTAGTCAGAACTCAATAAATACCATCACTACCACTGTGAATGGAGGGAAAGTGTCATGTGAGAGTAGACTTTCTTGAAAATACGTGTCTGAGAAAAACTTATGCTCTACCCTGTATTCTCCAAAGCTGGTTGAAGAAGATGAAATCCACAAGCAGACTTTCAGCAGGGTTCCTCTTTCAAGCTCATTCAGAGGCTGGTTATGTATGTTTCAGGTGCTTTTGGTGACTGCTATTCCCATAACCAATTTATTATCTCTCCATTCAAAGAGTGGCTTTTGAAGTTCACTACTCCCATTTGCATTTTTAAATCACTATGGAGCTGCTAAGTTTGCAAAGAAGTTTTAAAAATAAAAAAAAGGCTTTTCTATAAGCCTATATGAACACACCACACCCCTCTAACAAGGCAGTGCACTCAGAGGCATGAAGTCAGAAGACTGATTTTTAGGACGACGGGTCACAGAAAGTACAGGCTACAGAGTTAGCAAGCAGGTAAGTGTGTTTCTTTTTAATATTACAAAGTATTTTATTAAAGTGGGGAGTGTTTGGAAGTACGTTATCTGCTTTTGATTTGTGGATTGTACCTTTTCTAGCTGGAGAGAGTGGGCAAGCTATTTGAAATTCCTCATTTTCATCCTCTGTATTAAGGGGCCCCAGTTTTATTCTCTGTGTTATGGGATAACACCTCTGTTCAGAATTAAATAAGACAGTGCTTGAAAACAGAAGGAAGAAAGGGAGGGAGGGAGGAAGAGTGACCCCCAAATACAGTCCAGAGAAACAGCCATAGGTGTATGATTGACTTTTCAAACTTACACTTAAGACTGCACTTGAGAGGTGCCCTATTTTGCCATGTATAATGTGCACCCACGTTTTTGGCCTAAACTTTCAGGAAAAAATCTTTTGTTTTAATTTTCTTATTTTTAAAGACTGTATTTATTTATTTTTAGAGAGACAGGAAAGGAGGGAGAGAGAAAGGGAACCATCAATGCGTGGTTGCCTCTCATGCGCCCCCTACTGGGGACCTGGCCCACAACCCAGGCATGTGCCTCAATGGGAATGGGACCGGCAGCCCTTTAGTTCTCAGGCCGGCACTCAAACCAGTGAGCCACACCACTCAGGGCCATTTTAATATTTTAATTCAATTTTATTTATTTGTATTCAGAAACACAACCAATTAAAGTATTCCAGGGTGTTATTTTACATATGGATTTCATTATTGCTTTCTAGAATTACACTTTTAACACATCAGCATAAGTAAAAGAATTAGAAACATTTATATAGATATAGAATCAGTACTACCCATGTATAATGTGCATCCTTATTTTTCCCTGAAAAATTTGGGCAGAAAAGTACATATTATACTTAACAAAATATGGGTATTTTATTATGGCATTGACTTTATGAGATTAAATCCACCAGCTTCTTGAATTAAGTGCATTGGTTGCTTTGACTTTGCCGAGCGGCTTGCTTTCTTGATTGGCATATTAAGGCAGTATACACTTTCACTTTTGGAACAGTCGAATTGCGTTGCAGTGCCTGACCATGAGTCACTGTGGCTCAGAACCTTCAAGAAGTGGACTACATGCAGAAACATCATGAGTATCAGAGTAAGAACGTGGCAGATTTCCATAAATCACCTTTTTTGAGAGTTGAGTCGCTTTTCTGTATGAAGGTAATTTGTAGGGCAGTGTTCCATTCAAGGAAAA
Organism: Macrotus californicus; assembly: GCA_007922815.1. Lineage (NCBI taxonomy): Eukaryota > Metazoa > Chordata > Mammalia > Chiroptera > Phyllostomidae > Macrotus > Macrotus californicus. The sequence goes on from VMDR010006325.1 coordinate 17,483, forward strand.
ATGAAAATTAATGGCATTTGTCAAGACAGTGATGTGTTTCAACGCAAGTGGAAAAGAGCAAGTTCCACAGAAGTGTGAACCCTATGCCAGATTATTTATGGTCACAACTATTTCAGGCTCTTTGGTAAATATTAGGAAGTATGGCTGAATGAGATACTGTTAGATATTCATCCTGTGCTCTGCCAGGTCCATTTTCAGCCATACTATCTGCCGCTCTGAGCCCCGGGAGGCTTTGGCAGGATGGGACTGGGCCAAGGTATTTCTTCTCAAGTCCTTGCAGGTGACATGGCAGCTCCCGCGGGTGTGGGAAGGAAAGGCTTCCTGCCACTCCTTGTCCTGGATGCCTCAGTTTTCCTCTTGGTTCTCTTCACCCTGCCCTCACCATGATATTTTAATAGATCCTTGTCAGAATCCCAGCCAGAACGGACTTGTTTTCTGCTGGGGCCCACTCAGATGTGTTCTCCCTCCGTGAAGCAAAGTTTATGAAACTCTTCTGTGGTGTGGACCCCACAATAAATTAGATCTCAACCTACCAATTACACACGCTGCATTTTCCAGATGATTTTCAGGTATCTTCATCACCATGTCCACTTTATTAAAATTTTGCTAATATAAACTGAAATGTCATGTATGGTGGCCAGGCTCAATTCTCTTTCCCAGAATGCCTCTAATTAGGGAGGTTCCACAGGAAATAGTCTTGTGTGAGGTTTGGGGAAAACTTTGGTAGCCCATCACATTGCTGTTGATCTGTGGGATGACTTCGCTGGTGTGAGGCACGGCCATACCTCTGAGTGCTCCACCTGCCCCAGGATCTCCCTTTTTTGGCTCTTGAGCCATTAGCTCCTTTAAGAGAGGCCTCAGATTCTGCAGAATACTCACCCCTTCAAGATCTGAGGCAGTGGGAATGGACAGGGGTTCCAGCCTGTCCTTATAAGCTCCAGCATGCTCTTGCTCTCCATCTTCCTCTCCTGCCTGCCTGCCCTCTGACTTCAAGCTCCAGCATCAGCCCGACAGAGCTGCAACCCAGCAGCTCTGCAACCCAGCAGCTCTGCAAACGGAGTTGACCTTACACTGCTGGGTTTCCTGAACCAGCAACCCAGCAGTGTAAGGTCAACTCCGTGTTTGTATATGCACATGTATAGGCAGATACATGAAAATTAAAATATTGACCATTTCTTTTGCAACTTCCCTTTCAGTACTTTAAAGTCTGTGTTTAGTATACTTTTTTCTTAACTCCCTTTAAGATTTTTCTCTATATCACTAACTTTCAACAGATTGATTATGAGGTGCCTTCTTTTTGTTTATTTTTTATTTCTGTATTCTGTGGAACAAGCCTGGGCAAGAAGTTCTTAGACATGACACCAAAATCATGACTCATAAAAAGAAGAAATGAATACATTACCAAAATTAAAAACACTTTTCCTTGCAAAGAGAATGCAGGGTTTGTATCAGGCCATGTATCTGACAAAGACCTTATATCTCAAATATGAAAAGAACTCTCAAAGCTCAATTGTAAACAATCCAGTTATAAAACAAGGAAAAGGCATGAACAAATATTTCGCTAAAAAGGAGAGTTAGGATTTAATATATGAATTTGGGGGATGGGGCAAATATTCAGTCTATAGCACCACCTCCTAACCATAGACAGGAGGAAGCTCTTTTTCAATATCATTCACAGAAGTTGCACAGGCTGTTCCCACTCACATCTGTTGGCCAGTCCTTAAATACATGGCCCCATCCAGGTACAAGAAAGGCGGGGATTAGTCTTTACTCAAAGGAAAAAGGGGAAAAGGGGTACTGGAGAACAACAAGCTGTCCTTGTCACAAGGGCATAACATCTCAAGGCTCTTCAACATTTGACCTCATCTTCCACCTAGATTATCATCACAGCCTGACTAGACTGTCTCCATTTTCAAATTCTCCTAGGTCACTGTCATTAGTCATCAATTCAGAGCACAGGTTTAGTTAAATTACTCCCTAGTCCACTAATCATCCGCGAGTCCCTATTATGTACAGATTAAGTTCAAACCCTTTTATTTACCATGATATGAATTTCCTCCATAATACCATTTCACTTTGGTCTCTCTGTTCTTTCCTATCCTTCTTTATTCCTCTCAACTGGTCATTCCCTGAATGCGCCACGTGTTTTCAATTCTCCCTGACTTCTCTTGTAACACACCTTCCACCAGGATGACCTTCCTAAAAGCCCATCACCAACTTCTGAAACACGGCACAGACTTAACAAACCTATCCCCAATGAAATTCCTTTTAGAAACTTCATCATTTCTATTAAAAATAACCTACCCATTCTTTGAATAGTCACTTTTTAACATTACCCTACATTATAATAAATCGTAGATTTTCTTGTTTATAACCATGATTACATTGCAAATGACACAGTATTCACTACGTATTATTCATCTTTATAGTCCTGGGAGCCCCTAGCCTCTGAATTTTTACCTAACCACTGGGCAAGAGATATTTAAAAATGGAATTGGTATGTAAGCACTGAATTTATCGAAGGAAAGAGTAAAACCTCAAGTCAGCTCTTTTTGGATAAAGCACTCATTTAAATTGGATTAAATGCTTTATCAACAATCTAGCATTATTCATTACTTAAAACTCTCTAAGGCTACATGTACTCATTTGGAATTGTTTTGAGTGTGTTGTATTAATATCCAAAGCTTAATGTGGATTTGCATCAGGAAGAACAACTTGTAAGAGCTAGTTTCAGCTCCAAAAAGGAAGTGACAGTTTTACATTTTTTAGCAGAAGTATTATAACTTATCTCTGTCAAACACTTGCAAGGTCATTTTGTGTGTCACTTGTGTTACTTTCTTTTTTAACTCTCAGGCCTCAGAAATAACAAAAGAGGCCCTGGTGGAGCAGCTCAGTCGGTTGAAGTGTGATCCTGACCCGCCAAGGTTGCAGTTAGGGCTTCAGCAGGGCACACACGAGAAGCTACTGATGAACGAAGAAATAAGCAGAACAGCAAATGGATATTTCTCTCTCCCTCTTTCTCTTTAAAAACATTTTTAAAAAGAAGTAATAAAAGAAAATTTTAGTTCACTTGCTGCTAATTTTCTTGTGACTAAAGGTAGAAAAAAAATAGTTTCAAATTGAATTATATGTTTAAAATATGACAAGATCTATTTCATACTAATCTTTTGTGGATGTTGGCCAATTTCATTAGCTCTTTATTAGGATGAGACAGGAAAAATATGACTATAGAGTTTGAAAGAAACCATAAATTCTTGATTAAGATTAATAAATTGTTTAAAATCAACCCCACATTGGACTTAAAAGGACACCTCTTCCTATAAAATGGGCTTTCAGATTAACCTGTTTGTAATTTTATTTGTCTATCCTTCTGTCTATCCCTCTTCTTTGCCCTCTCTGACCTCTTTTTGTGTCCATAGTTCTTGTTTCTGATCTGATTAAAACTACTTCATGCACTTTATATTAACCCTGGTTGTATGGGAAGAATTAGGACACCGATCAGAGCTCAGAATCACATATCACTCCAGCTAAAAGAAGGCTTAGGGAAGTATATGGATGGATTGAAAATACACTTTAAAGCTAATATTTTTAGTTGTAACTCTATATCCAATACTGAGTCATTTCTTAGTACAAGGAACATCAGATAACTTTCTAGGGCAGGGCAAAACAAAAGAAAAGACAAACTATTCAGGCAGTGACTCATGGAATCATTCAGGTACAATTCTTGCTCCAGAGCTCCCATAGAATCAGGCTGAAGTGCATCCCCAGCTAAGACCATGACCTTGCTTAATCCTTTCCCCTGCCCTATCCATCTTCCCTCACTCCCCTTCTTCTGAGAGCACTCTTTGAATAAATCATTTGCACAAGAGTCCTGGTCTCAAGCTCTGCTAGTAGAAATCTCAACCTGAGACAATTGTTACTGGAATTAATCCTAAGAAAATTCCAGAGTGAGGTTCCGGAGTTGATTCACTTGCTGGTTAGAGAGCAACAAGAACCCCATCACTAGTTGTAGGTGGAGTGACGGTAGCTCCTGGCACACTATAGAGATGAAATCGCTAAGACCTTTCACTTGTGGTGATTTTGATGGCCAAGAAAAGGAAAGAGATGCAATAGCTAGTTCACTGTCTCTGTAGTTTGAGAATCCTGGAGGAAACCAAAACAGTAACTGTAAACTCTGGAATTGGGAGCCTGTTGCTAAGTGCCACTGATACACTGAAGAGAGAGAAAATAACAGCGTCTAATATATTAATCAGCAATTTAGAGCAAAATGTGAGAGTCAGAGGACCTCCTTGGCAGCATTTAAAAAGATCCTCATGTCCTATAGCCAGAAGGAGATAGAGCATAGCATTTAACTGTCAGAGGAGCAAAAGTTCAGAGAAGGCTGAATTCACAGCCTGATCAAGTCTCCTGTCCCAGACTCAGGATACTCATCAGAAAGAAATAGGACCCTAAGACTCCGGATGGAAATTTCTAGGGGGTTCACTTGAGTGCCTTGAGCCCCAAACTCTCCTGAACTCTCTGGATCTACTGAAGTGTCATGGTCCCATCCAGCAGGACCGCATGTTGTTGTGGAATGCTTGTCCTATATCCCCGGACAAGTGACGAACAAATTCACACGGACTAAAGAAATCCGGTGGAGAAAAGGGATGGGTGGCTGATCTCTCAAAGATCAAGAGAGAGGGCCTACGTGGCCGCTGTCCCACAGACAAAGAGAGGGCCTGCGTGGCCGTTCTCCCAGACAGAGAGAGGGCCCGAACCTTGCCTCGGCAGGCTTTTATTGAAACTCCAGGTCCATTACATTCAGGGTAGTCCTCATTTACTACGCATAGGTTTGTTTTAGGTGGTTAACTATTACAGATAGCAAAGAAAAGAAGGTTGCTGATCACTTCCAAGATAGGATACAAAGTGGAGAGGAGGATTAGCTAGTTACACATATACTTTGGAAGTATGGCTCAAGTTAAAGTAAACTTCTGCTGTCTCCATCCCAGGTGAGGGAATTTTTGCAAGAGCAAGTTTCAAAGTGGCCTAGGTACATACAATGCAGGCCTGATTACCCACGGGAAACCTATCCACCAATACAATTTGCGCACCGCACGCAATCCGGACTGCGTTCAGACTGGAGCTGAGTCACAGATTATATTACACATGAACAGGTTCCCCACACTGAAGTGGGCAACAGTTCTTTGTTGGAAGATAGAGGTCATCTCTTGAAGATTTTGCAAATGCCTCAAGTGAGACAGGTACCTTACAAGACAATGCTTACACTTCCTGAGGACCTGTACGCGTCTGCCTTTCGGTTCACCACATGGTAACTAGGGCCAGATTTCAGCATGACCACACTGAAGCCTGCCAAGGAAGAGGACAGCTTACACACCAAAGTGACTGCAGAATCTTACTAACATGCACTGCCAGGAGCCAGAAGAAGAGGCCTCGAAGTGAATCAGGGGGCGCTAAATCAAGGTAGGGGCAGAACACAAAGCTCACTAAAGGAAAACTTATCAACATGGAGGCACTCTCCCATGACACAGGATTCAATACCCTCATGTGGACGGTTCTAATACATAATGGAAGTGTTTTGGGGAAAGATTTAAAAAGCAGTGGTCCATATGAAATCAAGTAGAGATTCCAGAGCTGTCAGTCTATGGAGGAGGGGATTGAAAGGCCAAGAGAAGTGAGTATGCTGATGAGGGTCTACTGTATAAGACTGGAAATCTTTTCAGCCAACTCTGATCACTGAAGAGCATAGAGGACTCTATGCAACAAGAAATAAGAAAATTACTGGCGGGAGGTGCAGAGGGGCGCCAGTGTCGTTGAGAAGCTGAGTGGTGGCTCTGCCCCATAGGTCAGAGTTGATGGTAAGAGATGCTGTTTTCAGAACTAGGATTCCCACTTCTGGCCAAGATGGGGGTGAAGGTAGACACACTGTGTCTCCTCACACAACCAAAAGAAGGACAACAACAATTTAAAAACAAAAAACAACCAGAACTGAGAGAAAATCGAACTGTATGGAAGTCCGACAACCAAGGAGTTAAAGAAGAAACACTCACCCAGACCTGTAGGAAGGACGGAGACAGGTAGCCAGGCAGAGAGGACTCACGGCAAGGCAGCAGCTGGTGGACCGGGCAGTCCTACACCCACATGCAGATAAATCAGGAGGAACAACTGGGGAGCGAGACAGACTCCGCAACCCAGAGTTCCAGCTCGGGGAAATAAAGCCTCAAAGCCTCTGATTGAAAACTCCTGTGGGAGTTGAGGCGGCAGCAGGAGAAACTCCCAGCCTCACAGGAGAGCTCGTTGGAGAGATCCACAGAGCCCTAGAATGTACACAAGCCTACCCACCCAGGAATCAGCACCAGAAGGGCCCAATTTGACTGTGGGTAGTGGGGGAAGTGAAAACCAGCAGAGAGCCGGGCAAGTGACATTGTTCCCTCTCGAACCCTCCCCCACAGACAGCGTAACAACACAGCAATGTGGCTGCCCCACCTGGGTGAACACCTAAGGCTCTGCCCCTTACTACGTAACAGGTGCACCAAGAGAAAAAAAAAAAATGGCCCAAATGAAAGAACAGATCAAAACTCCAGAAAAAATACAACTAAGCAACAAAGAGAGAGCCAACCTATCAGATGCACAGTTCAAAACACTGGTAATCAGGATGCTCACAGAATTGGTTGAGTATGGTTGCAAAATAGAGGAAAAAGTGAAGGCTATTCAAAGTGAAATAAAGGAAAATATACAGGGAACCAACAGTGACAGGAAGGAAACTGGGGCTCAAATCAACAGTTTGGAGCAGAAGGAAGAAAGAAACATTCAATCAGAGCAGAATGAAGAAACAAGAATTCAAAAAAATGAGGAGAGGCTTAGGAACCTTTGGAACAACTTTAAACATTCCAACACAGAATCATAGGGGTGCCAGAAAGAGAAGAGGAAGAGCAAGAAATCAAAAACTTATATGAAAACATAATGTGTGTTTTAATGAAGGAAAACTACCTCAGTCTGGTGAAGGAAATAGACTTCCAGGAAGTCACGGAAGCCCAGAGATTTCCAAAGAAGTTGGACCCAAGAAACACACACCAAGGCACATCATAATGACATTACCAAAGAATAAAGGTAAAGAGAGAACCCTAAAAGCAGCAAGAGGAAAGGAGACAGTTACCTACAAAGGAATTCCCCTAAGACTATCAGCTGATTTCTCAAAAGAAAACTTACAGGCAAGAAGGGCCTGGAAACAAGTATTTGAAGTCACGAAAGCAAGGACCTACAGCCAAGATTACTCTATTCAGCCAAGCTATCTTTTAGAATGGAAGGGCAGATAAAGTGCTTCCCAGATAAGGTCAAGTTAAAGGAGTTCATCATCACCAAACCCTTGTTATATAAAATGTTAAAGGTGCTTATCTAAGAAAAGGAGGATGAGAACTATGAACAGTAAAATGACAGCAAAGTCACAACTATCAACTGAACCTAAAAAAAAAAACAAAAACAAAAGCAAACAACTAGAACAGGAACAGAATCACAGAAATGGAAATCACATGGAGGGTTATCAGTGGCGGGGGAGGGGGGGTGGAAAATGGGAGAAAAGGTACAGGGAATAAGAAGGATAAATGGTAGGTACAAAATAGATGGGGGCGGTGGGGGGGGGGGGGTTGAGAATAGTACAGGAAATGTAGAAGCCAAAGAACTAATATGTATGACCCATGGACATGAACTAAAGTGAGGGAGTGTGGGTGGGAGGGGGTGTGCAGGGTGGAGGGGAATAAAGGAGGGGAAATGGGACAACTGTAATAAGATAATCAATAAAATATATTTAAATAAAAAGAACTAGGATTCCCAATAACTGCAGAGATGATAGGATCCCAGAGTAGCAGAAGCCATGTGATAGCACTTTACCACCCAAATCAGCATGGGTGTACTTTCAATAATGGGCATCAAGTTTGCCTTTTGAAAATGTTCTCAGGCGATGCTGACAATGTTGATCCAGGAACCCTACTTTGGGAACCACTTCTCTAAAGGATGTGTCCAGGCGTGGAACTGCTTGGACACAGGGCATGGCTGTCTTCAACTTAGACAGTCCCAACTGTCTTCCAAAGTGGCTGTACAATTGATAGTTCATGCCCACCAAATGGTAGAACTCTTCACCAATTTTCCAAGTAGATGCCCATCCCCATGGGGCTCACATGTGCAGAAACTCCTTCTGCTCCTCCCAGTGACCAGCCTGACTGTGAACCATGCCTATGGCCTCAGGAACGGGAAGGAAAAAAATGGAGAGAGGAAGGCAGGAAGTTCTCTCACTGTTGCTCAAGGGCTCTTGCTATATAGTTCATGCTTTCCCCATTCCATAAGGCCACTAATCTCATCTCTGGTTTCCCCCCTTTGCTCCTCAGAAACTAGAACTAGAGAGCTTTCTGTTCATCTGGCTGACAGAGGGCCCACCCTGCAATGCCAGGGTTCCTCTTGGCAATCCAATTTGGAATTCACAAATCAGTTCCTTACGTAGTCAGGAAAAAAAAAAAAAACATAGTTACAAATGACAATTCATTTCTACCATTAGAACATTTTATTGTAAGTTAAACAAGTTAGTGTGTTTAGACTTGAACAGCTAACCACGATTTGTGACATTTTTTAATGGGGGGAAAATGCTCTGAATTCCAAACAACTTTCTTATAAGGACTTTTGAACTGCAAATGACTTAAAGGACGTAGACAAGAAGTAGTTGAGAGAGTTACATGGAATCAGCGTGTCAAGTCATCAGGGCAATTGAAACGGGGAAAACTGTCTTTGGCAGGTCTCTCTGAACTGAGGTAAGGAGTGGACATGGACAGGTAGCGCCTGTGGGCTCTTAAGCAGCGAGGCCAATGGGCGAGTGTCTAAAAGCCACTGTTTCTTTTCTAAATTTTCGTGATGAAGGAGCTATTTCTAGCACCTGGCATAATGTCAGTAGGCACTCAAGGCAGTAGCTACACCACCCAACACTGCCCTCTGTTAGCAGCTGGCCCAACATGGGTGAAGTGCAGGAACTGAGGCTGTGGCGCTTTACAGACTGGGAGGAACACTTGCCTGGCAGGGCAAAGCCACGTGGCTCTTGCCAGCCCATGGTCTTTTCTGGCGCATATCATGGAACTGGCCAGTTGAGACTTCACTGCCAAGCTACTTCGTCTTCTGGCCTAAGGTCTCCAAGTTTCTCCTGCAAATTGTTTGTGAACGTGGTTCAGAGGTTTCCTGAAGCTCTATAAAAGGAGGCCCGAGCAAACTTTTCTTTCCATCTCTGGCGTGCTTAAGTGATTGACTTTTTTCTGAAAAGGTGTCAGAAACAAACCAGAGCCAATAGTCATTTATATGAAACTGTCATTTAAAAATAGAGTTTAAGACATTATTAAAGAATTTAAACCATGATCCCAAGGTTCTGGAGCATGTCTTCTTCCCGCCTAATAGGGATAGAGTAAGACTTATGGAGCATTTTAAAAAACCCATCACCTAGATAGATCTGGATAAATTTTAAAGTCTTGCAGAAGTCAGTGGACTGAGAGATAGGAAGAACCATAGCTTGTGAAGGGAACTGTCCACGTCATTGGTGAAGAGCAAAGGCTGCTGAGAGAGAGAGAAAAAAAGGAGCAATTTGCAAGCAAAACCAGCCTATAAAGAGGGCAAAATTCATGAATGGTAATTGGCATTAGGATCTGAAGTGGGTGGGTATCCAGAGACCTCCTGTATGCCACCCGCCATTGCATTGTTTCTTTTCTCAATGGTTTTGAACTCCGCTACTATTTGAGTCATTTCTAGATACCCAGTTAGCAAAAAATCACTGATGCCACAAGGACACGGAAGATGCCACTTCAAGCCGCAACATGGCCACTCCCTTGAGGTCCTCTGGGCAGTGCAGCTTCTGCGCAGCCAGCTTCAGGGTGCGACAACCCCTCTCCCCACCCCGCACCCCTGGGCTGAAAGAAACTACAGTATTTAACACCCTATCTCTAGAGTTTCTTGTCACACCCAGGGTAGCGGTAGCCTTTCTGAGTATAAATGGGTGTGGGATTTTCCTCCCTGCAGGCTGGGGACTTTGCTGGAGAGCTCCAAGCTGCTGTCTTGGAAGTGGGACCTGCTTCTGAGCCTGGGCTACTTTCTTCTACCCAACTCAGTTCAGGTCCAAGTTTGGGTCTTCTCCTTCATGACCTTACGTTTGCTTGGGTGTCCCGGGGGTGAAATGGCTGTGACTAGGGACCCAAAATCATCACTGGTCTTCCCACCAGGTGGATGCAGATGCCATTGATTTATTAGAGACAGAACTTCCTTGCCCTCTGGGTAGGTGGTCCTTAGGTATGTTTAAGGTACTTCAGTGGGTGCAAAAATAATCGATGCCTTCCTATTGGGCCTATTTGAAGGAACAGCTTCTTCTGGACTTAAAATGATGCTGGAGCTGGCCGGCTACCCTCTCCAGCCCTGGAAGTGTGTTGGAATCCTCCCTCAGGCTCCTAAAAATCTTTACTTCTTGGTTAGTGCATTTCGTGTCTCATTAAGAAACCCTTCTCTATCGCAAAGTCATAAGACATTCTCCTATGTTCATTACTGAGTAACTTCATCATTTGTCTCATATGAGATCTCATATCCACCTGGAACTCACTAGTGTGTATAGTGTGGATTAGAAATCCAGTTTCATTGTCCTGGGCAGTTGTCCTGGCTCCCCGTATTGGAAAGATGGTCTTCCCGCCTCCCTGCAGTATGCCTCTGCCGCGTACCAAGTGTCGGTTTGTGTGGGGGCCATTTTATTTCCTTGTTGCTGAAATATAGAAATACTATTCCTTTTTCTTGATATTGATTTTGTATCCAGCAACCTCCCTTATTTTAAACTGCACTAATGGCTTTAATATGTTCCATTTTAAGCATTTCAAATGCCTGACCAAGCAAGCACATGTTCCTAGTAATAAAAACCTTCCAAAGCATTTCAGTGGCTCTTGTAAATCTAGTGTTAGCTTATAAATCTGGTAAGTCCATTTCTTTTAAATATTAGAATACCACTTACACACTTGCTCACATTCTTCTTTTAATTTGAAATTATAAGTCAATTACACACTTTAAATAAATAGAATGACAACATTAATCTGTCAGATACTCTAAAATGCCAAGGTTTTTTAAGTCTTACAAACATTTTAAATAACATACATAAATAGATTATTCCTAAACCTCAAATAAAAGTATTAATACTGCCCTGACTGTTATGGCTCAATGGAGTCAGTGCCGGCCTGCGAACCAAAGGGCCGCTGGTTTGATTCCCAGTCGGGGCACATGCCTGGGTTGTGGGCCAGGTTCCCCAGTGAGGGATGCGTGAGAGACAACCACACATTGATGCTTCTCTCCCTCTCTTTCTACCTCTCTTCCCCTCTCTAAAAATAAATAAATAAATAAAATCTTTTTTAAAAAAGTATTAATACGAATGGTATGATTTTATTCATCATCTTTATATTTAATTGAAAATCTTGCTCTGATTGGAGTCATTCTCCCTTTAAATAAAGCAGCTTTAATATCAAAGGTGGTCAGAGGTTCCATTTCAGGAGAACTGAGGCTACCATCCAAAACAAGTTATTCTTACTAAATATATATAGTTTGTGACTTTAAGATTACTTATCAGTAAGAAATTTGAGTCTGGAAGGGGACCTGGGGGAAGTTTAAGAACAGGGTAACTTTTTCTGAACTCCAGGTAGATACCTGAGCCCTTCTAAAAATCATTTCTAAGAGTGTTCTCCAAGCCCAAACCCTTCAAATGGAATTTCTCAGCCTGCCTCCCCAAGTTTACAAGGTCAACACCAGCCAACAGCCATTCCGTGGGCATGCAGCAGGCCCAGGGTGTGCAATCAACCACAAGTTCGGCCTTTGGGAGGACAGACCCAAGGATTCAGGCTGCACCAGCCCTGGAAAACAGGCTTGGAGCCATCTGTACTTGGGATTTGTGTTGCAAGCTTAGTCTGTCTGTGTGTGAGCCAGGAGTTGGAGGAGTGGGAGCATGGATGCATGTGTCCCCTTGACCCATGGACTTTTCAGCTCATAGGAATGCACAGCTGGTAGGGAGACAGAGCTGGACACTCCCAAGTAAGCGGGCCCAGGACAAGACTCACTCTTGGTCTAGGGGCAAAACTGCACTAAAACCAGGCCAGAAAAAGTACTTTCCGACCTCTTTAACTAAAGCTATTCAGCCAACTATATGGTTATACTAGGAAATTAAGGGACACAAAAGTAGAGATGAAAGGGTATGCCAACAGCATTTTGCTATCTTGAAGGCCCCGCAGATGAGACTTGAACTAGAAATATTTCACAGTTCTACAGAGCACATCAGTTCCTCAAACAACTAAAGCAGTTAACTCACTGAAACGTATTATTAAGCAGTCCTCAGCAGCCGGCACGCTAGAATTTCTTTATAAGAGAGAGTTAGAGGCAGGTGATCTCGATGGAGGTGGGGAGACTTGAAACTGCATTGGCACAGTGGTTTACGTAAGCCAAAGAACACGTGAAAAGAACAGGTGGGAGACGGCACCATTGGTTCTTTGCCACCGCTATGTGTGCTAATCTGTTCCACTCCTAAATTCCTCTCTGGCCTGAAGCTGTCTTAAACAAATTAACAGCATTAAAAATATTAGGTTTGCTTCTGTGTTATTTTCTTTTGAGGCTACTGTGCACAGCATATCAACACAGATCCTTTGGGGACCTTTAAGTTAGGAAATACTCATAGGTGACATGTGAAGGAGATACAATACAAGTGAATAAAATCTCAAGAACGCATAGAATTTGAAACTTGGCTCGGTTCTGTGAAAATAAGTGCCACTTGTGAAGAGTGGACAAAACTCTACTTTGATAAAGATTGTGTCGTCACCTCTCTCCTATACGCATACCTGTTCTAAAAACTAAAGACAAAATAACTCCCCTGTGTTGATTTAAAACCGAGAGGCATTAAATATTCCCCAGGAACTAGACAAATCTTACACTTGAAATTACAAGTTCAAATCAAAGGAAAGCTGTAGGTCAGATCCTTCCTGCAGGTTCACCTGTGACTTTTACTCCAGGTAGACGATGATAAACCACATGGTTAATTGGGTACCTGAAATTTTGCATAGAAGACCACTCCCATCCATTTCACTTCTTGTTTTTAAATTTCATATCCTAATTTGTGATTGCTGATGTAATCCACATGTCTTAGGCTTAGGGTAAAAGATGGTCATGCCTTTGGAATGGCTAGTTCTAACTAGTAGGGAGCGGCTTTAAGATTTTGGGTATCTCCCTGCCTAATCCAGTGTGAGAACAGTATCCTAATTCAACAAGTATTTATGGAGTGCTAATGATGGGTAAGTCAGTATGCTAATATAATAAACAAAAAGTAACATATTTCAAAGGAACCTAAGTTACATTCAAATGAGATATGCTGTATATATCCAGATTATACCACAATTATGTAATTATTCTTTTATCGTTGGCATGGAAGTGTTTTCCAATCATTTGCTTTCACTCAAGATGCTATCGTGAATGTGCTTGTATTAATTTATTCAATAAATATTTAGTACCTGTGATATGGCAATCATTAATCTTAGAGCTACAAGATTTCATATCACTGTAACAAATGGAACGTGTATATAATACTTCAAAGTTTCCTTGTGGATTTTCTCCTATGAGAAGTCTTTGTTAGAAAAATTGCATCAGCCTGTGGTTTGATGTTATCCTTAAAGAACAGAGAGGGACCAGCCTATTTAATCTCAAATGAGGAGTCCTAGAATGCACACCTATGTCGATCATATCTGCCTCAGGGGAGATTATAAAAGGTGTAGAACCCTTTGTCATTTTGAAGTATATGCCAAAGTAGAGGCGAAACCCTCCAGAAATGGAGAGTTCTAGATCTTCTCAGATAAATGAAACCCATGGTAGATGGAAAAAGAAAAGGTAAGCTGAAGATATTTTTAGCCATAGAAAAACAAGACATATCAAGCAAGCTTCTATTTATAAATTCCCTAAATTTAATATTACCTAAATTCCACGTTACTGCTTAATTCAACTAAATATAAAACCCCAAAATATAAAATTTGTAATGAAAAGAGAAAGATTGCTTGCTTTTCTCCTAAATTCTCAAAGTCTTAATTGCTTTAAAATTACAGTAAACCGAACGTTTTTCTTCAGCATTTCCATTATGAGGTTCCCTTCCTGCTTACAATAAGTAAGCAACTCAAGGTGCCTCGTTATGAAATACTCTCAACCACTAGTTTATTTATTGGTGTTAAACGCTGTTTTGGCGACCTCTAGTGTGAAACACGGCATCAGTACCTCTACTACAGAAAATCCTTTCAATATTTTAAAGCTTGCCTACAGACAAAAGGGGCATCTAAAATAATATTCCACCAAAGGAAAGGTAATGTTAGTTCATTTCAATTTGAAGTTCACATTTTATGCAGTTATGATGAAATGTAAACATAATTTCTGGATACACAGACATTTGACAATCAACAGGTAAGTGGTTATATTTAGAGTACGCTGTGCCCACACAATGGAATATTACACAGCTGTAAAAGAGGGTGAAAAATGAGGAAGCTCTTCATGTACTTATATGGGATAACCTCCATCATATGTCAATGACAACAGAACAAAAAACAAAGTGAAGAACTAGCATTTTGCTACCATCTGAATTTTAGAAGGGCTAAAATATCATATATATTTGTATTTGCTTATTCATCCATTAAAAAATCTCCGGAAGGACATACAAGAGACACATAACAAGAGGCGTGGGAAATGAGCAGATGTTGGAAACTGCATTCCTTTTATACTTTTATGTTTTGAATGATGCCTTGACTATTCAAAATATTAAATGACTTTTTTAAAAAGTTAAAGCCATCAGCACAAGAACAAGATGAAAAAGAGAAAATGTTGCCTTGCCTTTTCAGACTTAAATAGACCAGACAATATATAATTTTCTATCTAAAACATATTTTTCATTATAAATCTTTAATTCCATATCTTTTTTCCTGTGGAATCTTTCCTTGCATATTTTTTCTTACTCAAATGCCAAATTGTAAGGCAGCATTTGATAGTTACATAGAAGGAAACTAACAGGATTAACTGGAGGGTATATCTTGGAGCATGAAACAGAAACAGCTGTCCTGGCATGTCTGGACAGTGAGTTCACTGGTTCCAGATCAAATTTCCTTATTGGCAATCAGTGTAAGGAAATTGTGATAGTCCTTACTAGGTCATAAGTTAAAACTCATAAGGAATATCTTTAAGTATACAGGGCGAGGCGAAAGTAGGTTTACAGTTGTGAATATGCAAAACAATTTATTCATGTATTATTATTTATTAATTATTGTATTATTTTCCATACAAACAACTATAAACCTACTTTTGCCCCACCCTGTACAACTAAATAGCTGGGAATAAATCTACCAGAAGATGTGAAAGACCTATATGAAAGTTATACAAGCTTTATTTAAAGTAAAAAAAGTAGACATAAATAAATGGAAATGTATACTATTACATTGGTGAGAAAACTCAATATAGATAAAATGACAATTGTCCCCAAGTAAGTCTTTAAATTCAACATAATTACAATTAAAATTGAAGCAGGGTTTGTGTGTCTGCATGTGCCTCTGAGGATCATTTGGGGGACACAGAAGGTACTAGTCAGAGATTGACTTAGGTTTTAAAAATTAATGTACAGTTTATTCAAGTTATAAATTTTTTAAAAACTGCTTTACTCTTTAAGCTTTTAAAATCAGCTAAAAATCCTAAACTATAAATCTAGCAGATTTTGACAATTCATTTTAAGGGGACTTTGGATAAAATTAGGTCCACTCCCAATTTTAACTCTTAAACATATCACACTTATTAATGCAATATATTTCATTTTCCTTGTAAATATTGCAATTGTCTGCTTTAACAAAATCTGTTCACCTACCTGAATTATTTTCACAAAGCTAATTAATTACATTTAAAATTTATAAAAAGAAACAAGTTCTCATATATTCCACAGCTAAATTGTGGCACCTCAAAATTCATATGTTGATGTCCTAACCCCTAGTAACTCAGAATGTGATTACAGGTGAGGCTAGAACCTATAAAGAGGTAATTAAGGCAAAACGAGGTCATATGGGTGAACCCTAATGGAATATGACTGGTGTCTTTACAGGAAGAGATTAGGACACAGACACACATAGGGGAAGCCATGTGATGACACAGGAGAGAAGATGGCCATCAGCAAGCCAAGGAGAGACCTCAAAATGAACCCCGCCATCACCCCTCAACCCTGCCATCACCTTGACTTTGTACTTTTAGCCTCCAGAACTGTGAGGAAATAAAGTTCTACTGTTTACGCCACCCGATCTGTGGTAGTTTGTCTTGGGAGCCCTAGCAAACTAGTATACCTTGGCTCTTAATTCATACACGTAAATGTATTTTCCATCTATCTCTACAGGTCTTTCAACTTGAAGGAACTCTCACACATCCTTAGAACCGTTCTTCATGATATAGAAATATTAATTTTCATGGCTTTGTTAACTAGTCAATCACAATTTCCCTAAGGAGTTTACTGACAACTCTAAATTCATGGAGAAGAGCAAAGGCTCAAAAATGTTAAAACATCTATGAAACAAGAAACCTGTATAGGCTTTCCCTATGTCAGATATCAAGATGTATTAATTCTCGTGTTACTACTGTGGGCGTAGACTAAGAAACTAATGGAACAGAATACCCAGAAACAGACCTATCCACATGCAACAGAAGCACTGAAGATGAGTACAGAAAGGACATACTGTTTAACGAATGATTGGTTATCCCTGGGAACTAGTTAACCGTATAGGAAAGTATTAAAAAATTAGATCCCTAAAGCAGCAATTTTCAACCTTTTACATCTCATGGCACACAAAAATTACCAAAATTCTAAGGCACATCAAAAAAAAACACATTTTTTTGCCAATCTGACAAAAAAAAATAGATATAATTTTGATTCAGTCACACTGGATGGTTATTGTTGTGTTGACTGTTGTCACTTTTTTATTTGACAGTCTAAGGGAAAAGAGGTCAGTGCCCCTGACTAAATGGTCAGGTACTACATGTTTTAAAAATTTTTGTGACATACCAGTAGGAAAATCACTGCTCTAAAGCAAAACAAAACAAAAACTTCCAGTGGATTGAAGTAATAAATATAAAAATCCTAAATTCTAAAACTTTTAGAAGACAATGAAAAAACTCTTGTGGCCCAAGGGTTGAAAAGTTTTGCTTGATTTCACTTTTTAAACTAAGTGCAAAAAGCACAAAATACAAAAGAAGGCTGATACAATTGACTACTTCAGAGTTAACTTCTGTACAACAAATGATTCCATAAAGAAAGGGTAAGGCTGAGCTGCAGACTGGAAAAAGATTTTTGTATAGGTCATCTCAAAAAGGGCCTGTGGGTGCAAAACCAAGAGCTCTTAACGCTGCGACCTAAGATTGAAGTTCTCCATAGGATGTAACAGAAACTCAATAGTGCCATCTTTCCTCAGGAGATGGAAGATTAAAAAACGATAATAAAAAGTTAAATATATCAAAGATTTCCTTTGCATTATACCTGACAAGACTAGTATCCTGAATATATAACTATCTTCTAAAAAATAGTAAAAAAAAAAACAACAAAAAACCCCACCAAATTCCCAATAAGAAAATGAACAAGACATAATATGCAGTTGACAGAGGAAAAATATAATAGGCCAGTCAACACATAAGAAAGATACTCAGTCTCTCTAGTAAGCAGAGATGCGCAAATGAAAGGCACAATGGAATTCCATTCCACTCATCTGATCTGAAAATTTTTTAAATGTCTGAGGACACCACGTTTTGGGAGGGATATACATCGAAATGAATTCTCATTTTGCTGGTGGGAGAGCCAATTGGAATAATTGATTTGGAGAGCAATTTGGCAGTATCTAGCAGAGCTTGATGACATTCCTTTATCTGAACTTTATTCCTCTATACAGTCTCCAAGAAATTTCTTCACATGTATAAGAATATAGGTACAAGAATATTTCTTGCAGCATTCTTACAATAAAAATGTGAAATTAAATGTCCATTGTTAAGAAAATGGACATGTGATGGTATGTTCATTCAGTAGCATACTACGCAATGGTAAAAAATGAACTAAAACTACATATATCAGCATGGATACAATGGGGGAAACCAATTTTCATAACAATACATGCAGGGTGTCATTTATATAAAGCTTTAAAACGTGCATAACACTAATACTATTGCTTATGGATGCACAAACTATCAGCAATCAATAAAACAGGCTCAGGAATGTTTAAATTCAAGAAAGTATCCTGAAGTGAATAGATAAGGGAGGGGAACACAGAGCACTCCAAGTTTATTTCCACATTTTTATTTCTGAAAACAACAACAAAATAACAGATTTGGAAACAAAAATGGCAAGATGGCAAGGTTTGATCAATCTGGATGGAATCCACAGGTATGCCTTATAATAGTCTCTACATTTTAGGAGTGAAACGTTTGTTAGAACAAGGTTTAATCCAAAGAATAAAACGGTTTTTTTTTTCATATTTTGTACAGACATTTAATCTCATAAAGAATATTTTCGTTTTTATCTCTTTTAAAAATAAAAACTTTATATTGAAGGCGTGCAACATAATGAAATGACTACTACAGTCAAGGTAATTAACATAGCCCTGTGTGGTGAGAGCACCTGAAATCCACACTTAGAAAATGTCCAGTATTCAATACAGTATTAACTATAATCTGCACCTTCACATCAGAATAAAACTATTTTAAAGCTATCTTTCTCGCAGTAAAGAGCTCTTTTTATTGTTGTTTATCCATTCATCAAATGTGTTTTGAGGATACAATCTGTGCCAGGCTATGAGGATATCACAAAAGAAGCATATGATAAAAGATAACAAAAAAGTAAACTTTCTCAAGAAGTTTGTATTCTCATGAGGAAGTTGTTAAACCAAAAACAAGGGTGGGGGTGGGGGTGAGAAAACGGTAATAACCCGGAGACCAGATGACAGACAAGTTGCAAAGCGGAAGGAGAATTTACATCCGTCTGGAGTAGCCGAAGCCGACTTCAAGGAGATGCTTGTGAGCTGACTCAACGGGAAAAGAGTCGGCCAAGGGTACAAAGGCGTCCCGCGCAGAGGGAACAGCTTGTGCGGAGAGGCAAGCGGCACGGAACCTTGAAGAGCACGGGCTGCGGCGGCGGGTGGGCTGCGGTGACGGGCTAGAGGGGGGGTATCACTATTACAAGCTCAAGAGTAAAGAGGGGCTTGGCGTAGGAGCTGGAACGTGCTGAACCGGCACTATGCCACGGCCGCAGAGCAAGAAACGGCGGCCCTGCAAACTTTGACTTAACTTTCACTGCACACGCCTAGTAAGGACCAGAACTCGCGTCTCCTGACTTAGGGCGATGAACCTCTAGTTGTGAAGGGGCGGCCGGGAAGCCACATTAGCCCCGAAATCAAAATTATACCCAGTTCATTTCCCAAGTTGCCTTTTGTTCTACTTCAGTTTCCCAGATCCTGTCAGCCCCAAACCGCCTCCGGGCCTTAACTGCCTCCAGAAACCCCCTCCATTAGGCCGGCCGCTTACGGCCTCTTAAAAAGCAGCACGGGGTTGGGGAGGCCTGGGGCAGGAGACTTCGGAGACCACAAGTCCCAGCATGCAATGCTCCTTGTTAGCAAGGGGTCACTGAATGGACCATCATGCAACGCTCTCCTATAGGGGGCGGGGCTCTTGATAGGGGCGGCTGACTTATAGCGTCGCCTAAGCAACTCCAATTACGTGATAGAACCCACTTCCGCTTCCGACTCTGACTCCTAGAACCGCGAGGACGCGCAGCTTTCGTCTCGGTGACGCCATTTGCTGGCGACTGCACTCGTTCGGATCTTGAGTGTAGCGGCTCCTCTCCCGCGTGAAATTCTAGAGGCCCTCCTTCTCGTCCGCGGCCTGTGACCTGAGAGCGACGAAGAAAGTGGCGAGATGACGGACCGCTACACCATCCACAGCCAGCTAGAGCACCTGCAGTCCAAATACATCGGCACCGGCCACGCCGACACCACCAAGTGGGAATGGCTGGTGAACCAGCACCGCGACTCCTACTGCTCCTACATGGGCCATTTCGACCTTCTCAACTACTTCGCCATTGCGGAGAATGAGAGCAAAGCTCGAGTCCGCTTCAACCTGATGGAGAAGATGCTGCAGCCTTGCGGACCACCAGCTGACAAGCCCGAGGAGAACTGAGATCCCGCCTTGTCTACGCTGTGCGGGAGAGCGCCTGTCCCTTCTGCGATCCTACCGTTTGCCGTCATTCCCGCGTGTCCCTGCCTCAAGTGGACTGATTCTCCATGGTTTCTTCTCGTGCTTTCCCTGTACAGAAGGTACTTACTTATCCCGGTGACTCCCCTGACCCACCTTCATGTGAACCCTTCGGAACACAGCGTTGGGGAGAGAGGACGCCTGAGAACTGTGACCCTGGACTCTATGAAGCCAGCGAGCGTCAGGGGAGACTGCCCTGGAGCGAAATGCAAAGTGGAGGCTCGTTTTTGGCTGATTGTCGTTGCTGATTTTTTTCCATAAAGTTTAGAAAATTTTCAGTCTCTTTGTGTGGGCTGCTTGTGTTCAGCTGGAGGGGTCCAGGGAGGGTTCTGGGGACTGCGGTTTCGGGGGATTCCCAGCAGGAAATTGGGGTGGGGGGCGTGGCCAGCATTCTTTGCCGGACACTTAAGGCCACTCTGCACAACTTGTAAAAATTCTCCCACCCCGACTTCTCCCAAGAGCCATTTTCAGGTCCACAATGCCTTCGGTATTGAGGTTGGAGATAATTACATCCCACCTTTTTCTCCCATTAAAAAAAATCTTTTCAGTCATGGCCCTCCCATCACAGAAATTGAATCCTCTTTTTTTTGGGACTTTGTGGGCATGTCATGAGAGATGACAGACTGTCCAAAGAGTTTTTCCATTAACTCAGCATTCAGCAAATACTTATCGAACCTACTGTAGTGGGCTTTTTTTTTTTTTCACATTTCAGGGGGTCTTGTACTGGTGGGATGAGAGAGAAGCCACACAAACTCCCAGGGGCGTCCAGTCTTTTGGCATCTCTGAACCACACTAGAAGAAGAGTTGTCTTGGGCCACACACTAAATACACTAACACAAAAACTGATGAGCCAAAAAAAAAAAGTTTTAAGTAAATTTACGGTTTTGTGTTGGGCCGCATTCATAGCCATCCTGGGTCTCATGTGGCCCGTGGGTCGCAGGTTGGACAGCCGTGCTAGGCATAGCGAATGTGAGAAGGTGTGTAGAGGATGGGAGCAGGTAAGGTTGCAGTTTTAAACAGGATGTTCATGTTAGACTATTGAGAAGGTGACCTTTGAGCAATGACTTGAAGGAAGTGAGGGAAATGGCCATACAGAAAACTGGGGAAATTGCTTTCCAGACAAAGGAAACTGCCAGTGCAATGGTCCTAATGCTGGTGTTGTGTCCGGTTTGTTGGAGGAACAGGGGCAAGTGTGGCTGGAGGTAGTAAGCAAGGAAAAGAACAGAGGGACACGTAATAGGAAGGGAACAGAGAAGAGTGGTAGGCCAGCTTTGGCCTTTACCCTGAGGTAGATTGGGAGCCACAAGTGATGAGATCTGCCATATTTTAGATCAGAGGTTCTCATTTAGGCCTTGGGACTCCATTACATTCTTACAAGTTCTTGAGGACTCCACAGAGCCTTTGTTTATGAGGTTTATAGCTGTCGATAGTCACCAAATTAGAACTTAAAACAAAATTTAAAATATTTGGTAATGTATTTAACAGTACTAAAGCCATTACAAGCTAGCAAGTTTTTATTTAAAATAACTATTCTTGCTTAAAAAAACACAATTTTGTAGATGTCTTCAATGTCTAACATACTGGAAGACAGTTGGATTCTCCTGTCTGTTTCTGCATTCAATCTATTGGGCTATGAAGTTGTTGTTTTTTTTTAAGATTTTATTTATTCATTTTTAGAGAAAAGGGAAGAGAAGGAGAAAGACAGGGAGAAAAATATCAATGCATGGTTGCCTCTCGCACACCCCATACTAGGAACCTGGCCCACAACCCACGCATGTGCCCTGACTTGGAATTGAACTGGCGACCCTTTGATTCACAGCCCGTGCTCAATCCACTGAGCCACACCAGTCAGGGCTGAGATATGAAGTTCTTATTGAGGTATGAAAAAATCTACTTCACATGAATATGTAGTAAGGGAGAAATATTTTAATAACCTTTTCAAATAATTGTAGATATTCTTTGATACTGTACCAAAACCCAACAAGTAGAAATCTCTTAAAAGTTTTGTTAAAACGTGGAATTTGATCACTGAACTTTTCATTGTCTATTACTTTAAAATTTATTATCTATCTTAAACTTTTAATGAATCTTTCACCCATACATGATTTTGCAACATCATGCATCAGTCATTTGGAAATGGCTGAGTTATACAGGCTTCCCAAATGTTGACATATGCCTTATACATATCAAGTCACATTTATTAATATCATCACTGATACCACCGGGAAAATCTAACATTGGGTTGGCCAAAAAGTTCATTTGGTTGTCCCATAAGATGGTTCTAGTAGTGCTTAATTGTCTTTAACTTCATTCAAAACAATTTTGTTAGATTGTATTGTGACACCTGTCATATCAACATACATTTTAAAAAAGTTATCAAAATTGGTGAATTTTTGTGTAGCCATTTTAATATTGAAGATATGAGAAAATAAGCCACATTTTTGGCATATTATGCTTTATTATTTCAAGAAAGGTAAAAATGCAACTGAAATGCAAAAAAAGATTATGCAATATACGGAGAAGGTGCTGTGACTGATAGGACGTGTCAAAAGTGGTTCGTGAAGTTTCACGCTGGAGCCTCCTCCCTGGACGGTGCTCCACGGCCAGGCAGGCCAGTGCAAGTTGACAGCCATCAGGTCAACAACAATCAATGTTCTACCGCATGGGGGACGGCCAACATACTCAAAATATCCAAATCAATCTAGTTATTGGTGAAAATGAAAAATGTGCCTTTTACTTTACGGAAAAAACCGAACAGACTTTTTGGCCAACCCAATAGTATAGGGAAGCTGAAAAACTCGTAGTGAGAATGTAAGTTTTTCACAATTTTAAGTTTTTGCTTGATAGCCCAAATTTGATCACTGGTAGCAAATACTACCTGTTCTTCTCCTTGAAATGACAGGCCCACGTAGTTTGTTTTCA
This sequence comes from Macrotus californicus, assembly GCA_007922815.1. Lineage (NCBI taxonomy): Eukaryota > Metazoa > Chordata > Mammalia > Chiroptera > Phyllostomidae > Macrotus > Macrotus californicus. Next base: position 40,724 of record VMDR010006325.1, read on the forward strand.
AGAAAATGTTTGCTAAATGCTCAATTCTGAAGAATGGTAGTTTGTCATTCTTAAAAGTAAAAATGATATTCCTTGAGAGAAAAAAAAATAGCCAGTTAAGTTTGCAACTCAAATAGTGCTTTCCTTTGAGAAAACCATTGTACTTTGGTGGCAGCAGAAACACTTTATGCATACTACCAATTTTTCCCACGACAAACTTAAAAAGATGTGTTCTCCAGGTAAGATTTCATAACATCAGTAGTGTTACTGCTTCATTAAGAACATTTCTAAGTGAAACTGTTGGTACTGTGGTCTTCTTGGTTTTATTAAGAGGTTTATGGCAGTGGGGAACGCAATGACTATTGACTACTAGTGGTCTACTGCCACTGCCTTGATTCATGCTAGTGGTTCCATCCACGGTTGCTTTCCTGCCCTCTGACAAGCGTTAATGCAGTGGAAACGGCAAATCCTAGAATTATGAAAACAGTGTTGACTTCATGAATGTCCTGAAATTTCTTTCCCACCATTTTTACTTGTGGGGGAAAAAAGGATGGACTGAAAGTAAATTAAACTGCAGGGGTAAGCAAAAGTAGGTTTACATTGTGATATTCTGACATTCTTTTGAGTTAATAAAGCTATTGTAATAATCATAGCCTGCTAGTCTTTTTCCATAGGAACAACTGTAAACTTAATTTTGCCCACCCCTGGGTGGTTATTCACACTTGAGTATTTGGCAAACATTTTCTCCAAAAAAATAAATGAAATGGGACAGCACTTCAAGGAAAACAGCTGAACTGCTTCAGAGGATCCCTCTGACTGCTGCTGAGAATAGACTGAGGTAATGTATATGAGAATTGATTGTAATTGTCAGTGATTAAATAAAATTATCAACACTAATACTCCCCACCCCCCTACCCGCCACCACCACCTTACCTTAAAGAGTAGGAGTGAGTCAAGTGGTAAAACCCCATCCTTATAAAACTTGATAAAGGTTTACAAAGTGACATGAGAGGGAGCCCCGGCCCCAAACTGGAGGTGGTAGCAGTAGACCAGGAGAGGTGACCACCGTCACTGGAGATAGACAGGAAGGAACTGGATATAGGGTATGGGTCAGTTTACATAAAGATTCAAAAGAGTAACATGGACAATAAGAACAGCAAGAATTTAAAGAAGTTAGTAACTTAGCCCTTCATGAACTGGCTAGGGTTTATGTTGTCAGATTTCACAAGGGCAAGGATTTGGGTCTGTTTTATTACCTATTGTATTTCAAGTATCTAGACTGGTGCCTGGCACAAGTGTTTAGTAATTGTTGAGTGGTGAGTTTGCAAAGATATCATAGTATCTTCTAGTATGCCAGATCCATGCTCATTCATATTCTTGGGTAGTCTTCAACTTCACCAAAATAGGTAATGCCAAAGAAAAGATAGATTTCAAAACATGCTTCCTAAATGGTAATACCAGCTAACATGGATAGCTTTTCTGGTGTACTAAGTGTTTCATTGGATGTTTGGGAGGTATTGTCTTTGTCTTACCAGCAATAAAGGTTCAGAAAAGTAATTTGGTCTAGGCTGCAATTACTCTATGACTAAGCCAGAATTTGAACCAGGTCCTTCTTTGTTCCAAAGTACAAAGTCTTAAATATACTGTCTAGTATAACCAAACAGGTCTAGTATCTAAAAATCATAGTAGAGTAATTTTAAATCAGTTATTGTCTCAGATTAAAAAAAATTGAAATATTAAAAATGTAAATCATACTGAAGGACTATCAGAGCAATAAAAAAAAGTTCTTATATAACTAAGTGGAAAAAAAGTAACTTGAAATATTTTGAATAAAGATAATTTTAATGGGAAGAGTAATAATTTGTGAGGAAAAAAATCCATTCAAGGACCTGAAAATAAAGTGTAGTCCAAATAAATTTAAAGGAGCCAGTTATTCTTTTTTGTGCTGGTGTAAAATTATATCTGTATCAAACACAGGAGGGCAGCAGATGATGCTCTGATAGAAATTACATTTGGAAAGAGCTTGAAACGTGTAGGGTTCTGCTTACTTGGGAGAAAATCAACTCTATATTTACTTACAGTGATGTTGCAATCAGCGCGCCGCTTTGTGAACTGCGAAGTGATGAACACGGGATGAGATGCAGACCCTACCCTGAAAGGGCGCTGGTTAAGGAAACAGACAACAGCACATAAATACCTCTGATCTGTAGCAGGGAGTGGTAAGTGCTAAAGAAAAAAGCCTGCAGAGCTTTTACGAAGAGATTACTGCAAACTGCTGGAGAGGGTGTGGATGAGGATGTTTTGAGAAAGAGTCTTTTAAGCAGGACCATGAGTGATAAGTAGGATTTACATATGTTCAGATAAGGGCCAGGAATTATGAGCCTTTGAGGATATTACCAGCTGCCCCAGCAAAGGCAGAAGAACTCAAACCACTCATTTCTTTTTAAAACCTTTCCAGCACTTTCAATAACTCCTTGTTTATATCATCCTCCACTCTTTCCCTCCTGCTTTCTTCATAAAGCTGGAAAAGCAAGTTAAGGTCTAAATCCTAGGATTGTTATCTCAATCTTTATAACTCTGGGAAAGTTATTCTCATTCTACTACTAACTCTGGGAAAGTTATTCTCATTCTACTACTAAGCAAACAGACATAGGAAAAATTAAGGTTTTTTTTGTTTTGTTTTAAGTATCACTCAGCTAGCGAGTACTGACACAGGGGACTCAGGTCTGATTCCAGCATTCAGGATCTTCATAGGGGGTAGGTCAGGGTTTCCAAAACCTGTCTCACAGAATTCCCGTCCATGAAAAGCTCTAGATGGGTATTGGCTGGGTAGGGGGCAGAGGATAAGGGTAAGGGAATATCTTGATTTTAAAAGGTTCAGAAATGTCCCACACCTTGGAAATTCATGCTTCAGATTAGCTTTTTAAAGTTTGGCAGTACAAAATTTTGTTTAACTCATTTCCTAAACATATTTGATCTTGGAGTTCCTTTTCTCAAGAAATACTTACCAAGATAATTTTGAGAATTTTTTTTTTGGGGGGGGGCAGGGGTGTGCTGCTTTTGGCAATGAAAGAAATTTGAATAGAGAAATGATGTATTCAGCCCTGGGCTTGAGGAAAATGAATTTGACGGCAGTGTGTAGGTGGGACCCATAACCACAGATAATTTTCCTTTCCTCCTTACGTTATAATACTCTCAGCTGAAAATGAATACCTTTGTGAGCAGAGTTCTTTGTTCTCAGCTCTCCAAGACTAGCAACTTAAAAGCTCTTAGAAAGAAAAGAGACAGTTATATTACGCAGATTAGTTACAAAGTTATCTGAGGCATGGGGGGAAAAACAATGTTATTGAGGGATTTGGACATTTTTGTTCACTAATTGTAATAGTGTCTGGAGTGATCAGTAGTGAATGATCTGGCAGCTAACAGTCGGCCTACTTCAGAGAGATGACAAGTTGTTCTTGATGTAACTGGCTTCTTACCTCCTATCCCAAGGTCTTCCGAGGCTCCCCATGTCCTTCATTTTCCTTACCTGCAATGCATACATACATCACACATACCTGCCCACTCAGTCAGAAGCAGTGCAAACTGGGAAAGGGCGAGTGGTGCTGGTAGGAACTCAAGAAATGGAGGACTCCGTCTCATCTCTCACGTAATTACACGAAGGGTCTGCGCTTCCTCAGAATCCTCGCATCTCCACCTCCCTCACTTCCTACCCACTGTTCTCAGTTGTTAATCTTGCCCCCCAGCTTTCCCTCTTACCCCTCTATCCAGCAGCTTTAAAAAATCCTATCCTTTCCCTGGCTGGTGTGGCTCAGTTGGTTGGACCGATGTCTGGTAAACCAAAGGTGTCTTGGGTTCAATTCCCGGTCAGGGAACTTCCCTGGGTTGTGGGTCCTGGTCAGGGTGCATGCAGAAAGCACCCAATCAATGTGTTTCTTTCACACATTGAAGTTTCTTTCCTCTTTTTCCCTCCCTTCCCCTCTCTCTAAAAATAAATAAATAAAATGTTTAAAAAAATCATATCCTTTGTAACTCTATGTTTCCTCACAATGCAGTGGCCCTCAAATCAGAAATGTCTCACACCATTAAAAATAGGGGTAAATAAAGTAATTTGGGGGATGGTTGTGGTACATAGCATCAAAGAGTTTGGGGGTTCACCTCCTCAGCCTCCCTCTTCTGTTCAAGCTCTCAACTAGCAGACTGGTCTCTAGTTCTTGTCCAGCTCTAACAGAATTCTGCCCTTTACAATGAGGGCATCGCAGTCCTACCTCCATCAATTTTGCTGTGAGGATCAATTATATGGACTTTTTAGGGGAAAAAAGTCCAATTAAAAAATAAGAAAGGTACAAAGAATAATATCACATGGGGTAATCCACTTCAAATGAACAACTGTTTATATTTTGTCAAATTTGTTTCCCCCTTTCCTATTTCTAAAATAATTTTCCAAATAAGGAAGATCCTTATTCCATTCCATTTTTTTAAAAATATACTAGAAGAAATTATTCTAAAGATTAATTTAAAAGAAAGCAAAATGTATATTTTCTATGAAATTTAGGGCTTGAACAGCTCTTACTACTTGCGCCTTTGTGCTAGGTTAACTTGAACCTTAGATGATAAAGTGTTACTAAGCAAGGACAATGATTTGAGCTGCTGTTGTCTATCCTGTAGCTTAGTATTCAATACACTATAGATGGTTTAAAAATATTTGTTTTCCAGCAACCCTATTATCAGATCAGGTAAAGCACTGAAGAAATATGAAAATGATTTAAAAAAATAAGATCACAATTAATAAGGAAAATATATATACCAATGGAGATCCAGATTCCATAAAAGTGGACACTCAATAACTATTTGTTGAACGATGAGTAGGTGAATAAATGAACAAATAAGCAAGCAAATACACAAGAAGCAATGGGGATTGGGTAAAGTTGATATGTGCATAGAAAATGACAAACATAGATTGATTATGGATCTTTCCACCCTTAGGTTCAAAATAGAACTCTGATGTTTTGTGATGGGTAAAAACCTCACTGCAATGATTTTAATTCTATCAAGCGTGATATGCACGATAGATTTTTTTAACCTCAAAGAAATGCACACTTGTTCCTATCCCTTGTCGTAATAAGAAGCAATGTGAAAAATATCAAATACCTAAATAACTTGACAAGTTCCCCAAAAATGTAAGTTTCAAGCTAGGTAAATCTCAGAATATATTTTTGATTGAATAAGCAATTTTACAACATTCATTTTTACAGGGTCACGTGAGAGTGTTTAGTTTCTTGAGAAAGGATATTTTGTTAAAAACAAGATTCTCTCTCATTAGAAGAAAACAGTTATCGATATGGAAAATGAAAGCTAACATAAATACATCTCAGTATGGATCTAATTTGGGGGTGGTGAATGTAATGTGGTAACAC